>LGRX02009589.1:0-15452 GCA_001247695.2 Cymbomonas tetramitiformis | reverse complement strand
CTCGGGTTACAGGCGCGTGCCCGGGGAGCTGTCCCCACATATGGAACATCCCAACCTTCTACAACCGGGCGCCTTGCCACCATGCACACCGTCGCCCATAATACGGTACCGCCCACTATCACATGGAGCCCCTAAGGATCAGGCGCGTGTCCGGGGAGCTGTCCCCACATCGCAGCCGTCACCGACAACCTGCGCACTTACCCATGGGACTACCATACACACCGCAACCCACACCGTACCTTGGTGACGCCACGGGTCCGGGGGCGCGTAGGGAGTGCTAACAGCCCTCTTAACACGCAACTCCCGACCCATCGGCTTCATGCCACCACCCGTCTCGGGTCTGGGGGCGCGTAGAGAGTGCTAACAGCCCTCTTAACACGCAACTCCCGACCCATGGGCATCCACAACAACCCACAACAAAACATACCTCGGGTTACAGGCGCGTGCCCGGGGAGCTGTCCCCACATATTGAACATCCCAACCTTCTACAACCGGGCGCCTTCCCACCATGCACACCGTTGCCCATAATACGGTACCGCCCACTATCACATGGAGCCCCTAAGGTTCGGGCGCGTGTCCAGGGAGCTGTCCCCACATCGCAGCCCTCACCAACAGCCTGCGCACTTACCCATGGGACTACCATACACACCGCAACCCACACCGTACCTCGGTGACGCCACGGGTCCGGGGGCGCGTAGGGAGTGCTAACAGCCCTCTTAACACGCAACTCCCAACCCATCGGCTTCATGCCACCACCCGTCTCGGGTCCGGGGGCGCGTAGAGAGTGCTAACAACCCTCTTAACACGCAACTCCTGACCCATCGGCATCTACAAAGTAGGACCACCCACCCCCCACCTCGGCGCGTGACCGGAGAGCTATCTCCACATCGCAGCCGTCCCCTCGACAATCGCAGTGTACAGTAAACCTTACACCCCTAAGGTTCGGGCGCGTGTCCAGGGAGCTGTCCCCACATCGCAGCCGTCCCCTCGACAATTGGAGTGCACAACAAACCTTACACCCCTAAGGTTTGGGCGCGTGTCCAGGGAGCCGTCCCCACATCGCAGCCGTTCCCTCGACGTGTCTCCTATTCTAAGGAAAAGTAAGGTCAGAAGAGATGTTGAACGCACCTCATTATATTGCTCGAAGTATTGCGTATCGACTTCACCCTCGATTTTCGGCACGAAGGCACTTGCCACAAAGTATAAGGTGTCCCAGCACCCAGCAAAGAATGGGTGGGCCTGCCAAACAGTCATAATAGCATCCGTCAGTCACATAAAGTAGGTCCACCCCCTAACCCACTTGGCGCGTGTCCGGAGAGCTATCTCCACATCGCAGCCAGGAGGGTATGGCACCTCGGATTTTGACCGAGATCTCCAAGCTTCGGTGCTTCGCCCTCAATGGGCTCCGCGCTTGGGCTCTTGTTGAGCTAGTGCCACGATTTAAATTGTTTGCAAGTTCAGTCAAGGCCAGGCAATATGTTATAATAAGAGGTTTTTCCCAAGCACAAGGTTCAGGCTAATAGAAATGAAGGATAACTAGTATGATGACAATTAACTTCTTTGTGTGGCACCTCGGAGTCAAAACCGAGATCTCCGAGCCAAAAGGCTCGGCGCTCTTGTTGAGCTAGTGCCTCAAAGTCTTTTCTCTCTCTCTCTCTTGATGCCATGCAAAACCGAGTTCAATATGCCTCGGTTGCGCGGGCAAGGGGTAATCGGGTGGAGAAAGTCACGGAGCTTGAAGCCATAATCACTCAGCTCAAAGCAGAGAATCTATCCCTGGAGCAAAGATTTTCCAAGGGGAATATGACATAATATATATATGCTTTACTGTGTGGGACTTCAGCACAACTTGTACGCAGTGTCTTGTATACTCCCAAGACACAGTGTACAAGCTGTGCATGCAATTGGCAACTAAGGTTTGCACCGAGAACTCCGGAAAATGTTCCCGGCGCTCATATTTGAGCTACTGCCATAGTAAAGTTCCTCGGTTGCAACAGACAGTTAGGAACGCGTGACTGTGGACGGAGTTTACCCAAAAGACAATCGACGGCGGGGACGCTTCACACCGTTCCCGCCACTCCGCTAGCACCACAGTTTACAGGTTTCCATCACCAAACCAAGACGGGAAAATTCCCGTGGATCCGTTGTGCATCAGCAATCCCTTTGCCTGCTGTGCGTGCCCCAATTCCCAACATCGTACTTTTAGGATGGTCAGCTAGGTTATGGCAGTGGCTTCTCAGCATCAAACTAAGATCTCCGAAACAAGTTCCGGCGCTCTTTTTGAGCTAAAGCCACGCGTGTTTTTCACCGAATGCATATCAATATATGGGGAGGGGGGGGGACTTCCAATACGTGGCAAAACAAGCGTCTCATTTATCTTGTGTACTAAAATGCACACTACGCCCAAGCATATGCATAATACTTTCACAGTGTAGTACAACTCTCATGAGAAAAATACTCAACGCACAGCACAAGCTTGGTGAAAAGACGCTCCGCAACTTCATAAGGTGTGGACTAGGGGAAAATCACCTGCCAAGCGAAAATGACTCAGCACGCAACTTTCAATCACTAGTTCACGCCAACAGAAAAAAATGAGGGGACCCCGAGATCAGGATGGTGAGCAAACGAACTTTCAGACGCAGCAGTCGAGATTCAGGAACAGAGTGAGCCGGGCCGATGAAGTGGTTTTCACAACCGCATACAAGACTACCACAGGATTCCTCAAAATATAAGGTAGGGCTCTTAGGATATGATAGGAGCACCTGCGAACAGCATAAACAGAGGTCAGTCTTCCCGAAAATCGTGCAAACGGCCGGTCCAAGTCTGGCAAGTAATCGGTCGCTTCACATCACAGGCGCGCACAAAGCCAGCAGGGCTGAAAATTCAGAAAAAATAATACGGTGACACAGGAAAGGACTTCTATCCAGTGACCGCGAGCGCTCAAAGGGCTCCACAGCAGTCAAACATTGCCAAAACGAGCTGTGGTCGGCAGGGATGAAGCATCCGACGAGCTAGAGCTATGCTACCCTAGCACGCCGTCATCAACGCCTTTTGCAAAGCTTGAAAGTCGCACAAGTCGAGGTAAAATATGCAGGTACACAGGAATAGACTCGAAATTCGGAAACGCGTAGTTTTTTTGAAACCCGACAAGATTTCAATTTCGAAAATGAGAAACACCCCTTGCGCGTTTCGTTTCTGAGTTCTATTCCCGCGAAGTCCCTTCAGTCGGAAAGCCTACGCTATTGCTAACGAAAATACTAAACTGCTATCTCACAAACTGGAGGCGTGTGCAGTGCTATCAGCGCATTATAAGGGGAAAACATCTCGAAATTATGTTATTTGACCAAAACTTGCGGCGCGTGTGCTGCTCAACCAAAACTCCGAAGTGAAATTTTGAATCTTCACGGATGGATCCCAGTTTCTGATTGGCGCATCGTCGCACCCTCCATCTCCATGTCGCTGTCGCCTCGAATATAATTTCTCTTCCTTGCCCTCAAGGAGCGCGAGCTCTCGTCGTCGGGAATGACATCTATCTGACTATCATATCTTGTGTATAATTACTTTGAGCCCCCCGCCACCCAAATTATAATTTCTTCAGTCACCAGAACACGGTTTTGGCTTAACTTTATTGTGTATTGGGGAAAAATCTTTAGATTGTCCCCCTCTTTGAAAAAGTCCGTTTTATGACGTCACAAATTTGCGTATAATTTTTTAGAGGTTTGATTTCGCAGAAACCAGCTATTACAGAACGAACATTGCTTTGCGTCACGTATAGTGTAGTAGTTTACAGCCTAGCTTTGCGTGACGCTTTTTGGGAGGTTACTTTCAATTTGCGTCGTTGAGATGAAAGCTGCTAACAAAATGTCAATCGTGGATATGTTTTTTTGCGTATAAATTTTTAGAGACTCGCGCTCACGCTCTTTTTATTTAGAGAGTTCATTTCGTTGCGACCAGGTATTCCAAAACGAGCACTGATTTGTGTCACGCTTTTTCTGTCACGCTTTTTCTGTCACGCTTTTCGCGCTCACGCTCTTTTTATTTAGAGCCTTCATTTCGTTTATGGTCAATATTCAATTTTATTGAAATTCACGGTGTCACGACTCTTGAGTATAAATATAAATTAGCGTTCAGTATTATATTTTAAATATATTTTAAATATTAATAATTAATATTTTATAATAAGATGAAGAGCATAAATATATGGATGTGGTCGACATTGACACAAAAACGTATGACATGACATGACATAAAACGCAGTCTGAAAAGCGTTGAGCTGAGATGAGAGCTTCGACAATGAAAGTTGATGACACTGTCATGAACGTCAGTTGTATCTCTTTACTGGACTAGTTCCGGACGTCAGGAACTAAAATATGGAGCCCAATTTCAAGCATGCACCATATCCACGAAAATGATGCTATTGGTGCAAGATTCATTTTTCAGGTCCCAATAGGTCCAAGGAACATCATTCAAAATGTGCTTCATGGTCTCCATCTGGAATCATGAAGCAATGGCTCGAAAGCTGCGTTCTAAAAGCCTTACAAAGTGCCGTGTTTTTCGGGTCCTGGAGGAACTAAAAGTTTTCGCGTCTGCAGCACGAATATGATATATTTTGATTGAAATAGGACTGCAGCGGTAAATATATTTTATCTGGATACATATGTCGACTATTCATGCACTTGACCTAGCCTCCGGGGCCGTAGGCGCGAAGTTCTTCACCGACGTGAACGAGGTCCTTGAAGAATGTCTAGATGAAAGCTCATGGGAATATGAAGAGGGTCCAGCCGAAACCTTGGATGTTGAATCCCAGCTGCTAGACGACTGTGAAGAGGACCCTAGTTATGTGTCAATAACTGCACAACTCGAGGAAACTGAACAGAGCACCGAGCCGCAAGCAGAGGCACCTCAAACCCAACCGGATACAATTGAGATCGGCGTTGACCCTAGCGACCCTAGTCTTCCAGATGTGGACTCTATTCAGGAAAATGTGGATCTTAATCTTGGTGGGAACCCTTCTGCTCCTTCGACTACCGCCACCACCCCGCAACCTCTCGCGCCTTTGGTCCTCACTGGCGAGAACGTCGTCGCGGGCACAACACGACCGCCGATGTCAACGACGTTTCAAACGTTACTCAGGTATTCTATGTTACTCATATGCACTTGCCTTTCGAACGAACTGCGTGGATACTCGGATCGCATATGAGCGAAGGGTTCTTGCTCGTTTGGCATACAGGTTGAAACCGCCGCGGCCGGTGTCCCCGCCAGTGGTGCTACCGCCAGTGCTAGTGCTGCACCAAGTGAAGTTGCCCAACCTGGGAGTGCGCCATGCGATGATGGTGTAACCCTTATCTCAGATCCCGATCAAGTACGCAAGTTGGTTGTGAAGGACCTCAAGGCCCAATGCAAGCTGCGCAGGCTCGCCCAAACTGGCAACAAGGAGAACCTTGTCAGCAAGTTGCTCGCACACATAGAGGGAAATCCCTCCTTTGTTGTGTCCACTTCGTTCGCCTTTGACTCGCGTGGTTTTCGAGTGTATGAACATTCTAACACGAACAATGTTGCCGAGGCCCCTCCTTCTAGCCAGGCTGCGGATGTTGCAAAGCCGGCGTGGGTAGAGGTATCCCCAGAGCGCGCACAAAACCTTCGGTTGCGTCGTCCTGAGTGGGTTGGAAGTGAGGGTGGTGAACCCACCGACAAAATGAAGCATCTTACTTCCATGAGTCACCCAGTGGAATACTTCAACATGTTTAGGGTGGTCTCATGTTTAGGGGGCGGGTGGGGAACACTACCCCAAGTGGACTCCTATCCTTCCTGAGGAAGTGGATAAGTTTATTGGCTTGTTGATGCGCAATGGCTTGGCTCCTGTGCCAGACATGCGCTTACTCTGGGCCAACCCACGTGAGAGTTTCGTGTATGGTGACGATCGTCTGCACGGAGTTTTCCCTAGAGGTGTGCACAGGTACAAGGAGATAAAAGCTTTTATCCATATTGCCAGCCCTATTGTCGAGCCGCCCTCTGACCAGCCTTTCTTCAAGGTGCGCAGGAAGTTGATGAGGATGATGAACTTCGCCATGCAAGCTTTGGCTGTGCCACATGCCACGTGTGGGTGTGCGGACCTAAGTGTTGGAATGCCTGGCACGGGCTGTAGGGTGAAGTATTTTCCCCCCGCTGCATATATCTTGCTCTTTATCTACTATTATGTAGGCAATATTGTGGTCCCACACGAAACAATATACACGCACACTGCCGCGCAGAAACTCTGACTATGCTGGGTACTGTGGTGTTTTATTCATATCTCATATGTGAACGTGATATCCGATTAATTTGGTAGTGATATATTATTTGTACTGCTATTCTATGAAAGATTTTATGTGGAAACATGCTTGGGTAGGGTGCCACACTGCATATGAATGCAGTAGGTGGGCAGTGTATCGTGTGCTAATTAAGTGTGTTAAAATTTTCACATTGGACCCGAGATCCGATCAGAAATCCAATTCTCAAATGGGTCTCATGATGCTAGACTATTTTTTTCACACACGTAGACTATCAAAGATAACTTTCAAAAGCAAAAGTGCGACCATATATGCATTTTGAGTTTCATTTGACACAGTCATAAAACGCCATGGGTTTTCAGGGTTTTTGCTATGGGATATTGAAATAAGACTAATATGTGGTTGGTATATAATATATGTGTGGGATATGACCGGTAAAATTAGTCCATTACAACCTATTTTGTATGTGAGAAACATACTTTGTTCGCCCGATTTGAATTTATGGGTCATTCCTAGCGAAACAATGATGACATCGCCTATAATTTTAGTTCCTGAGGTCAGGAACTAAAATTGTCCAGTAAAGAGATAGAATAGTGCCAGAACGAACGCGAAGCCATACTGTACTCGATACTGTTCTACCACCGCACCGACCCTTACTAAGGCTGATTCTATGGTTTGGTGTCACGTCACGGACTCGGTAGTCGGCCGACTATTTCTTTGATCACAGCACGCTGATTGGCTAGGGCGACGTAGGTCGACGTCGGCCGACGGGCATGTCATGTCAGGCAATACAGTCATTTCATATTCGTTTTCCGCAAGGAGAATGATGACATCGCATCGTGCCGCTGCCGCATGGATGGGCCCGGAGTCAAGCTTGGCGATGCGGCATTCGACTCGGGAAACTTCGGCATGGTTGCGGCAGGTCATCGAAAATGCAACGTGCGGATGCCGCAAACATTTCAGGAGTGACACAGGAGTGACGGTCATCGCTCGACACGGAATACCGACAGTTATCGATGATTCGTGGATAAATTATCGATAAGCTATCGACAAAAGAACCGTATGCGTTTGGCTGCTCCGTCACCGCTCATGTAATTGCAAGCGGTTTTTACACAATTCACATCAACTACTAAAATACGTTCAATTTGTTTTTACTATGATATACACGCGTAGTTAGACACTCGAAGCGCAGCGAAAGATGTTGTACTTCGCGTTTTAGGATTCTCGCGGAGTGCGGGGGTACCCTTGCGGTATGCAACGATTGCGCGGTGATACGTACAGAGATTAGTCTCCGGTAAGTTTTCCCCCAAAGTTAACTTAAGTTAACGTTGAGTTAAAGCGTGCTTGGCTTCACATCACCCGTATTCGCGGATGCGGCAAGCACGACCCGCGAAGAGGGTGAAGAATGTGGTTGTTCAACGCGCGTTTTGGGCATCCGCGTTTCTACGGATGCTCAAAGTAGCGGCTGAAACTCGCTACAACACTTCATGATATATATACGAAGTGTTTGAGAGAGTGTCACACGGTTTGAACACGAATAAGCCTGCGGCTGCAAACATTTTGTTCCAAAATCCCCCGCTTTTGTGGTACCATGATGAAGAGCGTAAGCCGTTCTTGACACAAGCGCTCATCATCTCCCTAAAAAAAAACAAGCTACGGAAAGATCAATAAATAATAATATTACGAAGTTACAAGTATCATAACTTCGAAATAATATCATACACATCTGCTCACTGTAGCAGAAATATGAGGTTTTGTTCCACAGCGGGCCGACGTTCAAGTCTTCCACAGTTGATTTTTTACTTGCGGAAATTTCCTCACCGCTCCTCAGAGGAGCGGTGAGGAAATTTTGCGGGATTCCGCATGGGATATCGGGATTCCCATGCGGAAATTTAATATGAAATGACTGTAATGTCACGCTCCAACTTTTCCGAGTTTTTGGAGTCGGCGAGTTATAGAAGGCCTGACATCGCGTGACATAAAGCATCTTTCGTCGACTTTCCGTCGCCTCATGCACTCGACTGTGCATCCTTCGATCTACAGTAATGGAGGCCTGATTTTTTTGACGGCTTTCGAGAGAGACGACTCTCTGCCGACTAAATCTACGTGCCACGTCGGAAAAGCGACTCGCACCTTCTGTGTTTTTCAGCCTGATGTTGCGTCCCAAGCACCGCTTTCAAAGAAATAACTTGATATTTCTGCTACGGGGTGAGCCTATGATTATGATATTATTCCGAAGTTATAAGACCTATAACTTCGTAATGATACTTTTCATTGTGTTTTCCGTAGTGAACTTTTTTATTGGACATGATGAGCGCGTGCGTAAAGATCCCCGCACGTTTTCATCATTGTACCGCTATAAACGGGACAATTGGAACAAACGTTTTGCAGTCTCAAACTTATGAGTGTTCGAACAGCGTGCAACTCTCTCCAACACTTTATAAGTATGTAATGAAGTTAGTTTCAGTCGCTGTCTTGAGCATCCGCAGAAACGCGGATGCCCAAAACGCGTTTGAAGTCCGCAATGCGAACCCCCTTCGCGGCTTGCTCACATCCGCGAATACGGATGGAATAACGCCAAACGCGCTATCACGCAACGTTAACTTAAGTTAACTTTGCGTGAAAACTTGGCGGAGACTCATCTCTGTACATCTCGCTACGCAATCGTTTAGTACCGCAAGGGTACTCACTCCCGGCGAGCATCCTAAAACGCGAAGTACGGCTTCTTTCGCTACGTTTCGAGTGTCAAACGACGCACATATATCATAGTGAAAACATGTTTTAAATGTTGTGATACATGTTGCGAAATTTGCAAAGTGATTGCCAAAATTCATGTGCGGACAGCAGCCCGACGCATGTTTCAAAGGGTCCTTCCGGGTCAACGCTCAACGGTGGGATAGTAGGCTTACCACACCGGTCAGATGAAAAATCGCACGGTTTTTCCGATTTCTGATGTGGAGGAATATTTCCTACGATTGGGAATCTACGTCATGTCGGGGAGGGCTTGATGGAAAAAGTTCATTCTATAAACTGGTGACAGTCGTGAGTCGGCCGACGCACCGTGACGTGACGTGACACCAATCCATAGAATCGGACTAACCCGCTTACAAGTCAAATGCGCAATGAATTAGTCGGGGGGTATTTGATACGGCTGCTGTCGCAAGCCTTAAGAAATATATGATATAATAGATAGTGCAAGTGTTTATTGAACAGTAAACACACGCACAGCTTATGAGCGGGTGATGAGTGCAGACTTCGTCCGAAGATACTGCTCTAGCACAACGCTAGCTCATCTATACCGAATGCCTCCCATCTCACAGATGGTACCGCTATTGGGTTGTGAACCCGAGGCATTGGTTGAACGACTGGTATCGGCAGAACGAATGATGCGTTCGCCATATGATACCCGCATGCTTGTTCCGCACATGCTAGAAGCGAAGATGATTTCTTCTCCGAACCGTTCGGTACTTCAAGATAGTATCTTGCTTCGCCATCCTCGAGTCCGACATACGGCCTCTCGATGACAGGTGTCATTCAAGTCTTTCCTTGAATAAATGACAGATGATGTGACTTATCATCTCGATGACATGTACAGTCATAGTCGACCGTACTGACGACTGTCTGTCATTATAATATATGACATGACTCGACATGACATGACATGGTATGACATGTCTGACAGGTATGACACGTATGACATGTATGACATGTATGATACATGTGTCATCGGTCATAACCCTGACAGACCTCCCCTCTTAAAAGAGTTGTGACCTCACAACGGGCATACCTTTGTATATGTCTTTGATGTCTTTGTTGTTGTTGCTTCTGCTGGTACCAGTCTTCTTACACCGATTTGAGGCGTCCCTCATGGTGTTTTTAGGGTATTGGGGGGAACTGAGTCCACTTTAGTCCCTCACCTTAGGCAATAGCCTTACAGTTCTTAGGATGTAGCCCCCATGAATTGCGTATCGTATTGCAGAGTGACGATTCAAGGTTCAATGAATTGCGTTTCGTGATACAGATTGACGCCGGATTACTGATTGATCCACACGTATCGTGTTTCAGAGTGACGATTCAAGGTATCCGAGATTTACGTTACGGATTATTTGCGCTAGCCGTCGTCGCTTTTGCGAACGATGATCCCACGATTTAACAATTTATAATCGCACGATTCTCGGCCTTATATATATATATATAACTGATCGTTTGCTGTTCGTTTCCACAGTTATTATATATTGTGCACCCAACCCTTCCTCCCCTCCTGAAGCAACTTCGGAGGTTCACAGGCGGTCATGGGGAGCCCTTTGGATGTTTCCGGAGTTATTTCACCGGGGGCTTGTTTTAATGCAAACGGAGTGGCCCTGCTTAACGGGATTGGACTTATAATCCTTTACCCGGTCTGCTCAACTCCTCAATTATTGGTCCAGTACGCACGCTTTGACGAACATCTGTCGCGATGAGTGAGAGTGGATTCGCCACGTACTAATGTGAAATTTGTTTTAGTTATGTGTGTCAAGCATAACTTAGGATCACAACTCCGTCTACCTCAGTCGATGTCTCCGGTAGCTTTGGATGACTGGCCACAGAATCCGATGACAAACCACGGTCTTGGCAAAGGTAGCATTAGCAGTTTTTCACAGATATTGTTACCCGCATATGCGTATCTGTGTAAGGGTATGATTTATACAAGGCTCACTACACCTTAGCAAGGAAGGATCAATTCCTGCTCCTGTCATATCAATTTGATGCAGGGTAAAAATGTTAGGGATGTAACCCTGCAGTTCTCGGGATGCAGCCCTGCAGTTCTTGGGATGCAGCCCTGATATATATATACGACCGATCGACGAAAACCCTTGGGTACATGTTTCCACGGCCTGATTATTATTTGGTCGGCAATTATTGGCGAAAGTCATCGGCTATCAGCTTTTGACTCAGAAGCCACAATGTTATAGAAGCTGCGACCTATTGTGACCATATGCGGCAGTTATGCCTTCAGCATACGTAGACAATATGATTATGTGGAACTTATAATCCCACTTAAGTTGCATCATGATAAATTTATCCAGGTGTTAACAAGTGTTCAGGATTTGATAAGGGGTTGACGCCCCACAAGCTAAAGGTCACTGTCTCATAAGGCTCGCTTCAAGTGTGCGACTTTGAGGATCAGCGTCCCAGCGAGGCACAGGCATGATGCTTCCTTGATCATGGTGGAGCTGGAAATGAGAATGCTCAAGATATCCGAAGACAGGAAGGCTTTTTGTTGGCCAGAGTTGCTGTCTAGATGCTTAACCTCGATGGGGTTGCATTCGGATACAAACTGTGCAACCATGCATGTGACTTATACATTGGTGTATGACTTTGATGAATCGTCTCTTGTCATGAACCTGGAAGGAATGACGGGCAAATAGCTAGAGTGGCGGATTTATTCACTCGGCTTTGCTGTTATGGAAATCGATGCCTGTTGGCACTACTGGCAATCCTTTGCTCAGATGCTTTCCTTAAGACATTGGCAACAACTTGTGTGCCAGCCTCTCTAGATTTGGGGAGAAACCATGGATCAACAATTCATCAATCAAAACACATGTTATCAAGGTTGATTCAACGAATCCTTCAACTCTTGAATTTCGACAATCAGCATCTTAGGCTGTTGACGTCAAAGTGATGGTCGTAAGCTTACAATATAGCTTATTCACATTTGAAAAACCATCGTTCTCCTATGCCAGTGCCCTTCATATAATATGATAGAGCCGGAGAAATATGCATCTATGATTTCTTCATAATGAACTTCATGTGTCAGTAAGTCAAATAAGACTTCATTTGATGTTTCAATCGGCATGATGTACCGTGTCATCAACTTTATGGCTGCTATATACAGATGCTGGAACTTTTGATAAGATTTTTAATCTTCCAAGCAAAATCACAATGATGTAAATCAATATGTGGCAAGCAGCGGTATGAAGAATGAATGAATCTATACTCCTTCCTCCCCCTTTTAAAAAGAGGTGTATCAAATTAATCAGATGGTGATGGAGAATGCTATTCAATCATTATGTTATGTGAAAATGGTTTGATAGAAATCAGACTGAGATTACTTATCGAATGCTTTCGAGGTAACAATGTCAATATGAACACCGATTCTCTCTACGTCATACCGGCAATATGCCTGACGTTTTTGAATGTGGCAAATGCCAGATGATGTCAAATATCCAAGGTCAATTCACTATGAATTAATATGCAGTTTTTGGGTTGCAGCCCACATACATTGTCAGTTCAGGGTCACTATAGTGTGTTCAACTTAGACAATGTTTCTGTATAATGATTGTCATAATGAACAACGAATTTAGTGATGGTACCGAAGTTAATTCTGGTATCGAAGCTCATGGAGAGTCAATTAAGAAGTGTCTGTAATGACAACAACTTACTACGAGTTGTATTTCCGTAGTTGATGGATAGCTGGCATGTCATTTCATTATGATTAGAACATGGCATTGCCTAGTGATATGTGTATATTCTTCAGTACATGATCACTTATCTCAATGGTGCCCATTTTATTTTTGGGCAAACACTATTCAGAGACTTGTTATGGTAAAGAAGTATGAATGATGAATGTGTCATTTCAATCCGATAGAATTGTGACTTGTTGATGACTATAAAATTTCTGTCACTTTCCAGGATGAGGATGAACTGCGCTTGGAAACCGTATGCAGATTGCGGGTTCGAGTCCCGACATGGCTTTTCCAAGACTTCGTGGCCTAATGGACGAGGCGACAAATTTCTAAACATTCCAGAATGAGCTTTCAAAGAGTCTTTATTCCTCAATGAAGCATGCTTGTCTTATGTGCCAAAATGATATGAAACCATAAGTATGGTGTCAATCTATATGTGGATGGTTTATACCATTGTATGCTATTCCACAAATAAGTAGTGATGTCGGAATAAAAACTTTGGACAATTGCAACTCAGTACAAACCCGAGTGCATTCAAGTCCACTAGTATGCTCAGAATCTGAATCTAATGTACTTTCTATATGCACAGGATAGAACATATTTTCTATGTGATTCTGGATTCAGGAACTAGAGTCAATGTATGACAGGTTGTGGGAATTCATGGTTGGCGACGCGCCAGCTCGGGCCTGGAGTGAATGCCCAATTGCAAAGTGTTGTTTTGTTCTGCTGGAACGGTATCACCTAACAGGGTGCCGAACCTTTTCGTTGGTTTTGAAATATTCCTCGGATCTCCCTTTGTTGTCACTTGTGTGTGAACTCCTATGTGATGGCACCAGGCTCGCACGCGGAGTGACACGGCAGCCATAGGCTCAGTGCACTTCAGGCCAGCTTGTGCATGCCTGACATTGGTTTTCAAACTTTGTAGCAGATTGGGTCAGCAACTTTTGTTGAGGGTGCTTCTGTTTTGACTCTTCAGCACGGGTACAGTGCTTCGCAGCCATGGCGCCTGAGACGCCAGCTTTGCGCCGTTCTGCGACCTTTCAGTGCCATGCCAACTGCGACACCTGCTTTCGGCCCTTCCAGCCATGCCTCCGGGCCAAAGCGGCTGTGCTCCTTTCCTTGCTTTTTCGGGTTGGGGGAGGCTCTGTATGGTTTGGTGTGCAGGTCCACGAAACCAACTTCACTGGTGGGTATCGACCCACAGCAAACGCACGTCACCCTCAAGCTCGCAGCCCACCGGCAGCAGTGACTCGCCGACTCCGCAAGCGCGCTCTTCCCTACTCACTCTTATACCCTCTGTCTCCATTTCCCTGACTCCTGACTCCTGACTCTTGCCCTCACATGAAAGGCCTGACAAAGGCGCGTTCTGCCCTGAAAGGCGCGTTCCGCCATGAAAGGCGCGTTCCGCCCTGTTTGCCCGGAAATGCAGGTTCCGCCCTGAAAAGCGCGTTCGCCCTGAAATGCACGTTTGCCTGAAATGCGCATATCGATGAAACGCTTGTATCGCCTGAAATGCTCGTTTCGCTGCAAAGTTCGCGCCTCACCCGAACGAAATTGGCGCGTCGCCTGAAATGCTCGCTTCGCTGCAATGCGCCTGGCGCCTGAAACACGTGTATCACCCGAAACGCTCGACTCGCCTGAATGGCGCGCATCGCCTGAACGACGCACACCGGCTAAAAGGCGCGTTTCGCCCAGACGGCGCACATCACCAGAATGGCGCGCATCACCAGGATGGCGCGTGTCGCCTGAAAGGCATGTTCGCCCGAAAGGCGCACTTCGCACGAAATTGGCGCGTCGCCTGAAATGCTCGATTCGCTGCAATGCGCCTGGCGCCTGAAACACGTGTATCGCCTGAAACGCTCGATTCGCCTGAATGGCGCGTGTCGCCTGAAAGGCATGTTCGCCCGAAAGGCGCACTTCGCACGAAATGTGCGCGTCGCCTGAAATGCTCGATTCGCTGCAATGCGCCTGGCGCCTGAAACACGTGTATCGCCCGAAACGCTCGACTCGCCTGAATGGCGCGCACCGCCTGAACGACGCACACCGGCTGAAAGGCGCGTTTCGCCCAGACGGCGCACATCACCAGAATGGCGCGCATCACCAGGATGGCGCGTGTCACCTGAAAGGCATGTTCGCCTGAAAGGAGCGCTTCGCGCGAAATGTGCGCATCGCCTGAAATGCTTGATTCGCTGCAATGCGCCTGTCACCTGAAACACGCGTATCGCCCGAAACGCTCGACTCGCCTGAACGACGCACACCAGCTGAAAGGCGCGTTTCGCCCAGGATGGCGCGTGTCGCCTGAAAGGCATGTTTGCCCGAAAGGCGCACTTCGCGCAAAATGTGCGCATCGCCTGAAATGCTCGATTTGCTGCAATGCGCCTGTTGCCTGAAACACGTGTATCGCCTGGGACGCGCGCACCGCTTGTTCCGCCCCGCATCACCTGTATTTCACACCTCGCCTGAAGCGCTCGTTTCGCTGCAATGCGCATCTGCCCGAAACACCTGTGTCGCTAGCAATGCGCGTTCCGCCCTGCGCCTGAAAAGGCGCGTTCGCCCAAATTGGCGCGTCGCCTGAAATGCTTGATTCGCTGCAATGCGCCTGTCACCTGAAACACGCGTATCGCCCGAAACGCTCGACCCGCCTGAACGACGCACACCTGCTGAAAGGCGCGTGTCGCCCAGAATGGCGCGCATGGAGCATATCACGTTCACCCTCCTGCTCAGATCGCCCTCCCAG
>LGRX02009585.1:0-17574 GCA_001247695.2 Cymbomonas tetramitiformis | reverse complement strand
ACCTCCTGTAAGGCTTTTTCCCGGGCTTGTCCTTCTCGTGATAGTCTCAGTTGTTCGAACTCCGTGAGCTGTTCGAGTTCACCCCGTAGTTCAACGACTCACGGGTCTTCCAGGAGTCATGAGCATTAGAGTACCCAGTCCAGCGAACCAGAAATTCTTCTACTTCCTTGCCTCCTTTCATAGGTTTCACTCTTCGAGGCAGAATCTTAGACACATGGGTCTGGGATTGTCCATCCACGAGAACCTTGGCAGGAGTAGGTATTTGTCGACGCAGCGCAAAGGCTTCATCCGCGGTGCGGTATTCCTTGCGGCGATGCTGCGCAAAAACATCGTGGATACGCCATTTAGGGGGTAACTTGAGCCGGTAAGCCACCGGGGCACCTCTGTCAATTTCGGGTAGCTCTCGCTGCTGGTCACTGAAGAACCTCTCGGTGATGGGTAAGGGCCCGTGCCAGCGAGGTCCCAGCTTCCTGAAGGATTCGCGGTTCATGATATATTCCGTGAGATGCTTGGCATCTACCCAGACCAAGTCTCCCAACTGAAAGGATTTGGCGGTGTGACGCTGGTCAAACTGATGTCGCTGGCGTTGCTGTGCCAGTTCTAGCTTAGTGCGGGCGTCCTCTAGTTGAGCCGCGAATTTACTAGCCATCTCGTGTGCCGTACCTTCTCCACCCTTACGCTTGGAGTGTTGTCCAGCAGCCGCTTGCAGGAACAAGTCAAGTTGCGACATAGGCGAGTGCCCCAAGACCAACTCAAACGGGGTAAAGCCGGTTACATCGCTCCGCGTATCGTTTATGGCGAACTCTACGTTGGCACACCACAAATCGCAGTCCTCTGGATTGCTGCCTACGAAGGACCTTAGCATGTCTTCTACCACGCGGTTGGTATGTTCAGCTTGTCCGTCCGAACGAGGGTTGTAAGGCGTGGTGGAGGCCACTTTAGTTCCCATAAGTCTCATCAATCCCTTCCACGTAGCATCCTGAAAACGAGGGTCGCGGTCAGAGACAATCTTCATAGGGGTGCCATGTAGTTTCCAGATGTGGTCGAAGTAGATTCGAGCGATAACCTCAGCGGAGCTGTCCTGGAAGTTCAACGGGATGATGTGAACCATTTTGCTGAGCTTACATGTGAAAGTAGCAAAGGCATCGTGATTCCGCGCCGTGACTGGCAGTCCAGTAACAAAGTCCACACTGACCACTTGCCATAGTCGCGTAGGAATAGTGTGTGGGTTCAGCAATCCATCCGGGTAGGAATTTCTCGGTCGCACCGCTTGACAGATAGTGCAAGATGAAACCCAGCGTCCCACATCTTCTGCTGCCCCTTTCCACCAGAAGCGTCGCAGTACTCGTTCCAGAGTTTTGTCCCTGCCCGCGTGTCCAGCTGAAACAGATGCATGCGCCTCTTGCAGTACTACCTCACGGAGGGGTGAATCTTCTCCCAGTACCAACTGATAGCGCCCAGCGCTCTCCCTCCACAACACATCTCCCACTACGCAGAAGTCACGAGTGCGTTGATGCGGAGCTTCTTGGATTTCCTTCCTTAAAGTCTGAAGGGGACCAGGTCGCCCATATTCCGCTTGCAGCGCTTTGAGGAACTGGCCTCCTGATATCTGCTGATGCAGGTCTCGAACGCTGGCCGCTTCTCCAGTACGCACGATAGGAGGGGGGGAACTCGTTTTCCTTTCCCGCTTGACACGCTGTCGAGCTGGCGGGGCGTACACCACTAGCAGGGGCCAAGGAAGATCCAGAAGGGCTCCATCCGGGGCGGCGAACATCTGCACAGGTTCTCCTTGAGCGTCATGGGTAGGAATAATGTACTCCACTCTCATTCCCGCAGATCTGAACAACTGCCGCCACTGTGGCATGCGAGATTGAAAGTCAGGAAGGACGAAGAGAGCTGAAGTATTCTCAGGGTCCAGACGCCATTCTTCCACATATTTCCTCAGTACAGCCTCGATGGTCAAATGGTTGGAGGAGAAGGGAGGATTACACCAGACGTTCAACCCTCGCCAGTTTTCCTTCAAGCAGTCCGTCCAGTAGCGGGTGACCTGACGATTCTTTCCTCCCAAGTCGCAACAGGCGTCCACCTCGAAAGGTCCATATTCTTGACTCAAGAAGTCGAACATGTCCGCACGGAACTTCCAGTCCTGTCGATCGCTGGGCTCCAGGAGTCTGGTTGAGGCTTCGCTGCACTTCGGCGTTGCTGAGAAATCAACAGGGGTCTTCCTGGGAGAAGGGGGCGAGGATGCTGTCAGTTTGCCAGAGCGCGTCCGAACTGCCAGGGTTGCTTTCTCGTACCCAGTTTCGGCCAGCTGCAGGGTATGTAAGGCGTCCATCCAGAGTTGAGGGGAGTCCATCCAGGTGAGAGTCCCACTGTACGCGAGGACTGGTTCAGGATCTTTGGTCTTGGCGCTGTTGGACTTGCGCTCCTTCAACTTGTTGGGATCTACCACTCCCAGGGGCGCGCGTCCTTGGCGAGACTCTTTACCAGCTGCAGGTCGAAACTTGCTGGCAGTGTCTGCGGCCGAGGGAGGTCGCTGCGGTTTCCCAGTAACCGGATGTACAAAGCCAGCTTCTACCAGTCCTTCTCTCGCGGAAATTTCCTTGTAGTCGGGTCGCCTGGACAGAGCGTCTGGAACCCAGAGTAGCGCCCCAGGGATGTACTCCATCTCGGGTACCCCTACCTCCACTAGATCCATGTACCATCGGGCTTGGCGTCGGCTGAGAGGTTGTCCGGGTGCCATTAACCAGACTAGGGGCTTGTGGTCACCCTGCAATTGGAACTCGGTCCAGATGAGGTAGTGTCGCCAAGTTTGCGTAGTGCAGTGATGGAGAGCGCAGAGTTCTCTTTCGCCGGCATGGTAGTTCTGCTCGGCTCCATTAAACTGTCTGCTCTCAAAGGCGATAGGTTGCAATCCATTTCCTACGTCTTGCATCAGTACTCCCCCTAGTGCCACTCCACTGGCGTCAGTTTGTACCACGAAAGGATGCCGTCCTTCGGCCGCCGCTTTCATATCGGGTAGCGCCAGAGTGGGTGAAGAACATAGCGCCTTCTTAATCTCCTCGAAGGCCCAACGCTGCATGGGTCCCCATAGCCAAGCGACATCCCCTTTGGTGAGCTGAGTCAAGGGTTGTGCTACTTCAGAGAAGCCCAGCATGTACCGCCGGTAGTACCCAGCCAACCCCAAAAATTGGCGCACATGCGTGGCGTTTTCCAGAGCGGGCCAGTCCCTGATGGCGGCCAGCTTGTCATGTTGAGGTTGACTCCCTTCCCGTGAGATCACGTGCCCTAGAAAGCGTATCTGGGTCTGCAATAGTTGACACTTAGACTCTTTGAGGTAGATACCCTGGTTCTCACAGACTTCGAGAAATTGCTGGAGATGGGAAAGATGCTCTTCCAAGGTGTTGCTGAAGAGGATACAATCGTCCAGGAATATTCTTACAAAAGGAAGATGTCCCAGAGCGCGCTGCATGCGTCTCTGATAGCAGGAAGGACTGTTGGTCAACCCCATGGGCATCACCAACCACTCATACGAGCCATAGGGAGAAGTGAACGCAGTCTTTTCCACATTCTCAGACGCCATAGCCATCTGCCAGAACCCATCGACCGCATCGAAGGAGGAGAAGTACTTGGCCCCATGCATGGAGTCGAACAACTGCTGAATGTCGGGAAGTGGATATTTGTCCTTGACGGTCAGGCTGTTGATGGCTCGGAAGTCGCAGACCATTCTGAGTACTTCAGGTTTCCCAGGCTTGGGAACCATCAGCACTGGTGCAGCGAACGGACTTGAGGAAGGTCTGATGTAGCCCTTGCTCAGGAGTTCATCCAGGCGTTCTCGCAATTGAGTCAGCTCCATCATGGACATCTTGTAGGGCCTCTTAGCGGGCGCGATGCCATTCCATCCCTCTTGCAGTCTCACGTGGGCCACTTCATCTTTTCGCAGGGCGTCAAAGTTGGGCAGCGCTTCGCGAATTACTCGAGGTGAAAAGGACTCGATCAGCTCCTGAAACTTCTTTCTCCACTCGGGGGAGATTGAAGGGTCCTCCAAATTCTCGCTGGTGGCCACCGCTGATAACATCGAAGTCCCTACCAGAGGTGTCGCATAGGCCACTAAGATGTCGTGGGGTGTCGCGGCACTGTCCATTCCCGCATATCTGCGCCGATAGGCTTTGATCTCCTTGGTCGCTTGGGCCGCTGATAACATTACCATCGGTTCCAGAGCCATCGCGGTTCTCTCGCCTTTGCGTGTGGAGCTACGCCCCGGCGAACATCCCCGTATCCGCACGGATTTGCCATGATGGCGAAACTTGACAGATCCCCACCCATCATAGTCCAGCGTGACCGGCGAGAGGTGTCTCAACCACCTTCCTCCGAGTACAATGTCCACCTTGATGCCCAGAGGAAGTACTCGCATCTTGATGACCTCGGAGTAAGTCCCCTCTGAAGTCTCGGCGGTCAACTTGCCGTAAGCGACTTGCGCAGAGGTCTGCACTGACCCATCCGCGAGGGTAACGTTCAGCGGCATCCCATTAGCGCGAACTGTGAGGTTCAATCTCTTGACGCACTCACTGGAGATGAATTCATCCGAGGCACCCGAATCCACCAGCACGCGCACTCGCTGTCCCTTCAGCAAAGGCCCAGAACACCAATAGCAGCGTTCCCTCTTTGTCCCGAATCGCAGTCAGCTGACTGTCCTGGTTCCACATTACTTGACCATCGCGTCGCAGATGTGCACAGATGGCTGCTCGCACTGGGTGATGCAAAGGTACGCGCTGCTTAGACCGGATAGGTCTTGTGCGCGGTGGTGCAGGCTGCGAACGAGGATCCGGACCAAAGTACCATCCACCTTCCAGGTCGCGATCTGCTTGTAGCTGCCGCTCCTTAGCGCGTCGCTCTTGTCCCTGAGCGCGTCGTCTGGCGCGGCTCTGCGTGCGGCTTTCCAGAGGGTAAGAGCGAAGAGGTTGGATGGAAATCTTCTCCTCCTCTTCCTCCCCAGCGCTATCTTCTGGTTCGGACTTTTGAGTGAACGAGGGGGTTTCTTCTTCCCGCGGTGCCGCCTGGGCGTTGGTGACGTTCGCTGGTGCTGCCACTGCTTCATTACCTTCCAGGATCGGCCGCAGACGATGGCGTTGCTGTTTCTGAATGGTCAGTAGCAGTTCCAGGTGGGTTTCCTCCTGGATGGTTTTCAGGGAGTCGGCTCCACTCCTTCTGTCACCGTTGTCAGCACACTTGGATTGTTCTCCGATCTGGCGGCGGCCAGCTGTCGCTCCATCAACTGCTGCGTGAAGTTGAGCGACCGCTGGGAGTCCTCGAGGTCAGAGATGTCCCCAGAAGTTGCGGGCTGAGAACTGGATGGAGATAAGGTCAAATCCAGAGTTGTCGCTGGATTCGCATCTGATGGTTCCGCTGAGTCCAGGGAGAGTGAATCACCACTTGCTGTTGAGGGTAGAGCCAGGTGAGCAGCCTCCTCCGCAGCTTCCCTTTCTCGCTGGTTCCATTGGTGCACCCTGTATAGACTGCACCATGCGTCTGGAATTCCTACATCTCCACCAGAACCTGGGATAGTACCGCACTCGGTCTCCAGAGATAGCTGAACTGCTCCTTCGGTTATCGTTAGGTCAGGGGTGACCTTCCCATGCCATCTGTACCAGCGGCGGCGATATCTGCGCCACCCTTCTGGTACCCATGCATCTCTCCATTTCTCATTCTCCTTTACCAGCGCTGCCGCGGCCATGTGCTCCGGGTGCGTCATCTCTCTCCAAGCACGCGTGCGATCCGCCAGTGACTCTGCTCGAAGTCCTGGTGGTTCATCTCCCAGCCTCGTAACCTCTGCCTCATGCTGCAGTCGGTCTCGTACCGTCTTCGGAGTTCTGCTGCGAGGTTTTCCAGTGCGCTTGCGCGCTGCACTCGTAGTGCTCTCTGCGCTTAAGGACGCCCTCTCTGCCAAGGCTGGACACGCTGCTGGTCGAGACGTCGAAGGAAACACCTCAGGTCGAAGTTTAAAAGGTGGGGGTTCTGAAGCTGGGCCAGTTTTTGAAGTTCCACCCCCTTCCTCCCCACTGTCGTCCAGAGGGTGTGAAACCGCGGGTAGCGTTACATCCTGAATCCGCTGCCTCAAGGCTCGCATACGCTCCACCGGAGCTTTTCTCGGTACCCGCGGTCGAGGAGTGTTCCGCCAGGGGGTGTTGAGTGGGTTGAAGGTCCACTGGGTCTCCTCTTCCTGACCCTCATCCTCATCCAGTGCTGCCAGTACTGATGCCTCAGGGTTAGGGTTAGGGTTAGGGTTAGGGTTAGGGTTAGGGTCTGTGGGGTCAACGCGGGGCGTTTCGCCACGCTCGCGTTGTGGAGCCCGACGGCGATCACCAGTTCCAAGGGAGCGATCTACACTGAACATAACGGGAGGCTTGGAGCGCTCAGGCGACGAAGTGGGTGACCTTCGTGGCGACCGCTGATGGCGCCGGGACACCAAGTGATGTTCTCGCCGGCCCTGCTCAGTGGAAAGGTTCGCTGTGTAAACAGCGGTACTGGTCAACGAGGGTTCATCCCGTAGGGTTCTGGTTCTGTCGAGATGGCGTTGTCGCCTCTGATCGGCAGACCAGGTGAATCCGTACCCTCGAGCGGCCAGAGGGTTGGGGGGTGGCGGAGGCTCTTTCTGGATATTCCCCCGGTTGTGGGCGAAGGCTGTACTCCTTGCCCAGGGGCGGTTACCCATACCGCCCTGTCGCCGGCGTCCCGCCGGCAGGAGGACACTCAGTCCTCCTCCTCCGCAGATTGCTGACCCGAGGAGGACGCTGCGGCCGATTCCTCGTTCTGAAAATACTCCAGCGCTTCCGCTTCATCTTCCAAATCCTCCCATTCTGTCTCCAGCGCTGCGATATGAGATTCATTTGCAGCGCGGCGGCGTGCCAAACGAGCTGGGGCGTCAGCAATCCAGGCTCGTTTCTTGGCCTCGTCGGGACAGTTAGCCCATAAATGGGAGTCAGAGTTGCAGACGTAGCATCGGCGTGGCGGCCTGGTCAATCCCGCCGGGCTGGGCGGCACGGCGTGCTGCACCCTGAGGTCGGCGGGGTCGAGGTCAGTAGCATCTTCCTCCCCAGCGTCCTGCACGGCGTTAAGTCTGGAGGACGAGCGACCATTCCTCCAGGCAGGACTTCGGTTCGCAGGTGCAGAGACGGGAGAGGTTCGCGCTGCGGTCAGAGCTTCACTGCGCTCCAATTTGGTGGCCACAGTGATGATATGCTGCAGCGCGGTGGATCCAGGATGATTGCTTTCCCAATCCGCTGGACTTTGCAGATCCAACCGATCCTCAATAAGGCGATCCATGACAGCTTGCTTCAGTCGCAGTCCAGACCAGAACTGATATAATAGCTGCTGTTGGCTGATGGCGTGGCGGTTGGGCATGGCGTCTGCCAATAACTGGACTACCTCGTGCCAGGATACCAGACGAGTGGCGAACAAACGCGCAGTCTCTTCTCGTCGCTGCGCCATGCGCATCACGGTCCCCGCTAGTCCTACCAGCACGATGTCATCCAGTACGCTCCTGGCTACGTCGGCCAGGAAAGGCGCCAAAGTGGCGTAACGCCGGTTCCAGGCCTCCGAGTTCAACATTCCACCTTGCTTGAGAAAAGTTAGGGATCGCGGCTGTAGTTTGCGTTGAGCCACTTCCTTCAAGATCTCCGGCATGGTGATCATGGTTAGGTCTAGGCGATAAGCACTCATGCGACCCAGGGCGAAGGTGACTACGCCCATTGACAGAAAATTGACCAGCGCTTCAGAAAAAGGTGGAAGCGCGGCAATATCAGCGTCAGTGGTGATTAGTTCAGCGGAGGAGGGGTACATAGGAATGTCTCTGATCAACGACGAGCGCTCGAAATTGGAAGACGCCACTCCTTCCAATTTTTTATTTTTTTTGTTTTTGGTTTGAAATGCTTCCAAAATGATCATGAGTGACCGGAATGTCGTTGGTTCATCGCCGGGTGCCCCGTACGGCCGTGTGTCGCTTGAATTGGATAGGGTTTCCTTACGTATGTACCCGACTAACCCGTGATAGTGCGAAACAGATAGCAAGTTCGGAGTGGTTTGACTTATAGTTTGTTATATGCTTATGAAATGCTTCCAAAATGATCATGAGTGACCGGAATGTCGTTGGTTCATCGCCGGGTGCCCCGTACGGCCGTGTGTCGCTTGAATTGGATAGGGTTTCCTTACGTATGTACCCGACTAACCCGTGATAGTGCGAAACAGATAGCAAGTTCGGAGTGGTTTGAGTTATAGTTTGTTATATGCTTATGAAATGCTTCCAAAATGATCATGAATGACCGGAATGTCGTTGGTTCATCGCCGGGTGCCCCGTACGGCCGTGTGTCGCTTGAATTGGATAGGGTTTCCTTACGTATGTACCCGACTAACCCGTGATAGTGCGAAACAGATAGCGAGTTCGGAGTGGTTTGAGTTATAGTTTGTTATATGCTTATGAAATGCTTCCAAAATGATCATGAGTGACCGGAATGTCGTTGGTTCATCGCCGGGTGCCCCGGACGGCCGTGTGTCGCTTGAATTGGATAGGGTTTCCTTACGTATGTACCCGACTAACCCGTGATAGTGCGAAACAGATAGCAAGTTCGGAGTGGTTTGAGTTATAGTTTGTTATATGCTTATGAAATGCTTCCAAAATGATCATGAGTGACCGGAATGTCGTTGGTTCATCGCCGGGTGCCCCGTACGGCCGTGTGTCGCTTGAATTGGATAGGGTTTCCTTACGTATGTACCCGACTAACCCGTGATCGTGCGAAACAGATAGCAAGTTCGGAGTGGTTTGAGTTATAGTTTGTTATATGCTTATGAAATGATACTAAACATGATCATGAGCTGTGCATGCATGGGAAACAAGTCAAGAACGGATGCTTGTGGCAAACAAGTCAGCAACAAAAGCTTGTGGGATGCACTTATTTTGAAGTGTACTGTCAAGTAGTAAACAATAGCAAAACTAAATAGCAACTACTTCTCCGCCATCGAGTGGAAAAGCTCGAGGATCTTCTCGGACTTGCCCTCCTCGCCTTCTTCGGGATCAACACCCCCCGAGACGATCTCCTTGTGGATGTTGAGCTCGATCTCCGCAGCCGTCACCGTATCGGCGTTCTCGCTCTTCAGATCGGCTGCGAGTTGTTTTGCAGCCTTCTGGCAAGCCGATAAAAATGCGCGGACCTCGTCTGCGCGCATCTTTTTCTGCGGGGGTTTTTCCGGGGTCCTTTTTCCGGGGACCGCCGGGGGAGCCATGAGCTCCTTGAGCTTCCCTTTTTGGCCTCCCTGCTCCGTGTTGCTCAGCAGGTGCTGGGTACACGCCACCATACCTTCGTGGGCGGCGGAGTTCTCCCCTTGGCCCGACCGACCGGCCGCCAGGCTGGTGAACTGCGAATACATGTTGAACATGAGCGCCATATGGGCGCCCTGTCTGCTCAACTGTTCCTTCGCCAGGTCGGCGTTGCAGGCGAACGCCTGCTTGAGGTCGGACGTGTGTCTCTCGTCCTTCTCCCCCAGCAGCGCGGTGAAATGCTCGGCCGCCATCCGCCGGCCTCGCTCCTCCGCGGACTCGGCCGTCAGTTGGAGCCGCTCCTTCCCCTGCTGCTCCAACTGACGGCGAAGCTCCTCGCACACCTTCGCCTCCTTTTGCCGCTCGGCCTCCGCCAACTCCGCCCGGAGCTCCTTCTCCTTCAAGAGCACGGCCTGCTTCACCTGCTCCTCCGTGGCCCCCCGAGCTGGAGTGGCTCCCCCGATCGCCCTCTCCAAACTCCGCGCCTTTTCCTCCGCATGCTTCGCCTTCAGCTCGATCAGGCGGAGCTTCTCGGCGTACTTCATCTTCTCCGCATGCTCCTCCAATTTCGCCTGCTTCGCCTTTTCCTCCTCCGCCGCGACCTTCTCCTCCCGCTGCCGCTTGTGGCCGCTCACGCTCTTCGCCCTTGTCTTCTGCGCGCTCTTGGCCTTCTGCTCCTCAGGCTTCGGGAAGTTGCATCCGTCTTCCTGGTTGCCTGACCACTTGAAGGTGATCACCTCCCTGGCCATACCCCTTTGCAGGGTCTTGGTGGTCAGCGCCCCACCTTTTCCCCCACCGCCAGCCCCCTCGCGGCTGATCTGCGCCACGGTCATCTTGGCCGCATCCCGCGTCCGCTGAAAAGAAAAAGAAAAAGAGACACCCTTTTTCGGGGTGTGGGGCTTTGTGAGTCCCCATGACTCTTCTCCTATCCTTTCTCTTAATCCGGTTCGGTGTCCACCTTTTTCCTATATAGTCTGTTAAGGCTAACTGCATATCCCGTAGCGAGGTCATGTATCTTTCTGAGCAGGTGTAGTGCTTCCCGTTTGTCGAATCCTAGGTGTTTGGTCAGAATCTTCTCCGTGTGTTCATATATCGTACCCGTGTTCCCGAATACCATCACATGTAGCGTCACCTTGTACCCGTACAATTCCAATAGCTTTACCAATGGTGCATACTTTGTATACTTCGTTTTTAGTGCCTCTTCCCAGCTCATTTCATCCGTATAGGTTACCTCAATTAGGTGTATATGCCCGGCATCCGCCATTGCTCGTTGGTGTGTGTACCCCGGCTGCTTATTCCCTTTCTCGGTTCCTTCTAGCATTACTATGTCCACAAAGTGTGGTATGGTGTCCTTTCCATGCTCTGGTGCCGGGTGGTTCCTCCCATCCATTCTGCATTGCCCTCTTGTGAGTAGGAAGTCTTCTATTGGTCTGCCTGTATTCATCCCTGACCCTTTCTTCCCCGCATGGGTCCTTATTATGCATCCCCCCTTTCTGCCTTTATTCATACCCATTGCTATCATTTTGGTGGTCTCGTCCGACCTGCTTATTACCATGTTCCTTATTTCCCTTTCCGTACATCCCCCTAGTACATGGGCCGTGCGTATGAAACCCCCTGCATTCACCTGCCCAGGCATCCCGCAACATTTACACTTTTGTGTCCGCATCCCTCTTCTCCACTTTTTATAGGGGCCCGCCGGCAATTTGTTCGCTCTACATCTTAATAGGACTGTCACATCATGTTCGTTCAGGTACTCGTTCCCCTTTTTCCAGTACTCGTTGGAGAGTTTATGCATGGCTGTGTCCCCTTTTAGGTGTTGCATGTATTTCTCCGGCGTCTCCTGTACTGCTACCTTTATCTTTCCCATCGAGGCCCTCCTCCATTCCCCTGCGAGTCGTGCTTCCCTTTGTGCTACCGCCTGCTGCTGTACCATTTCTTGCATTGTCACCAGTTCCTCCTGTGCCTCCTCTTGTTGCTGGGCCATTGCAGCCAGCTCTTCTTCTTCCTCCTGTTGTGTCTCCATGTTTATGTCCCGGGTTTCTGGTGGCCCTGTCCCCCGCGTTTCCCGCAGCTCGGCATGCTGTTGGGCATCCAGTGGCTCACCAGCTCCCTGTGGAGGCCCCCGCACAATTGTCACTCCCTCCTCTTGCCTCAACCTTGTTTCTTCCTCCTCTCTCCACCTGTCTTCTTCCTGCTCGTGCATCCCTGCTTCTTTCCCCGTCGTCAGGGGCATGTTTCCGTCACCCTCCTGTGGTGTTGCCCATACTCCCTGTGCCTCAATCAGTGTTTCCTCTTCCTGTTCCATTCGCAGAATCTCTATTTCTTCTTCCTGTGTCTGCATGTCTAGTTCTTCCGGCCATGTGTCTTCCTCAGTTCCCTCTTCAGCCCCTGGTTCTTCCAGCTCTCCGTTTCTTCTCGCTTTCTCAGCTTCCATTCTGTCAATGCGTTGTCTTTTGGTTTCCCATTCCTCTGGTCCAGTCTCTAGCTTCCTTTTCAGTCTTTGTATTATGTTCGTTTTTCCCGTCATTTTTGCCTCCCGTACTCGTTTTGTTACGTGGTTAAGTACTGCCTGGTGACCTTCCAATTGCCTCCCTGTGGCCTTGCATATGGCAAGTAATTTCACCGTGTCGGTGTTATCGTGGTTGAAGCCATACTCTCCCTCAACACAGGCCTTTCTTGCCACCTCATCAGCCTTTTCATTTCCGTGTATCCCCACATGTGCTTTGACTTTATATAGTGCCACCTTGGTCCCTTCCCCGTTGAGCGTTTGTATTTGTTTCATTATTTTCCAGAGTATATCCCTGTGCACATGCTTCTCCAACGCATGAGGCCTTCTTTTCATGTTTTGTATTTGGTAAAGCGAGGTCAAGCTGTCTGTGCATATGTTTACCTCTGTGGTGCCAGTATTGGCCTCCAGCATTAGTGCCATGTATATGGCTGTCAGCTCCGCCCTGTTGACCGTTTGGCAGTGGCCCTGCCATCTTTGCATGTATTCCGCATTCTGCCCCCCTCTTGGGTCCCATACTCCCGCAGCGGTTGCCTCCTCCTGTTCCCCATTTTCCCTTTTGACTTTTCTCTGGCTTCCGTCTGTGTAGACCATCTCATTCCTGTTGAATCTTCTGTCAGGTTCTGGGTATCCTTTTCCGTTGCTGTCCCACTGGCTCTCAGGCTGTGGTTCTACTTCCTCAGTTTCACCCCGTTCCCACTGTGACCACTGGTCCCCTTCCATGTCCCCTTCTTCCGCTTTTGGGTTCGCGAATTGTAGCGCCCACCTTCTAAGTGCATCTCTGCTTATTTCTTCCCTACTCCACGTGGTGTTGGCCCCCAAGACATCCATCGTTGAGGGTCTGGGTCCCCTGTCCCCTCCCCTGGGTTCACCTTCCCTCCCCCTGTCTTCCATCCAGCGGTCAATAATCTCTTCTACATGGTTCTCCACCTGTTCTTCTGGTAATGCGCGCAGTACAGGCAGTTCATGACTCGTCCATGGGGACGGGTCTATGACACAGTCTTTCTCCCATTCCGTAATCGACCTGGGCTGTCTGTCCGTGTCCCTGAGTGTGAGAGGCCTGTGTATGTAACATGCCCTCCCTACCGTCCTGACCTTGCTTTGTGGGCATCTGAGAAGGGCCTTGCTGAATATGTCGTGTGTTCTCACCGCATTTGGGCAAAATTTCCTCCATCCCGCCGCATTTGCAACTACCAATATCCTCATGTTCCAGTTACACTGCTTGGGCTTTTGTAGGTTGTCTTGCATCCAATGGTCCGGTGGTAGGAAGGTAAACTGCCCCTCCTTCACTTCGAGTAACTCGTGTACCCTGTATCCCATGTGCTTGTTTAGTAGTTTTCTGTACGGACTCTTTGCATACGTAGGGTATATTCCCACCCCTAGGACGGGTTTGGCTGTTTTTGTAGCGTTTATCGCCATCTTTAGTGCCCTGTGAAGGTCTTCGGCCGTGTATTCCGGGTTGAATTGGTATGCCCCCAGTTGCCCCCATTGCGCCTCCCAGGCTGAACCAGCAGCCCCGAAGACCGAGTCTCTCGGGTATTGCGAGTAATATGTCGTAGTGTTTTTATGTACATTGAGTGGAGAGGCAAATACTTCTGTCCTGGCCCCCGTAGCTGCTTGGACCGCCTCCATCATTTCTGGGGGAAGGGTCCAGTGGTTCTGCAGGTTTCGTTTTCTGTGCTTCATTTCTGCCTTACTGGAGTATCTTATGAGTAGCTGCGCAATTTCCTCCTCAAACGTGTCAACATGTATTTTATGCTCCAGTTTCAATCTCAGCCTTTTGGCCAGCTGTTCCCCTGTCGGGCATTGAACCGCTCCATCTCCCACCTCTCTGGTATATCTGTTGTATAGTTCCCTGACTTTTGCCGTGCTGAGGGTGCCTATCAGACCTCCGTTGGGTTCATAACAGTAGGTAGTGTCGCCTTCAGTACGCAGCTGCCTGTTTTTTGTGTTCAGTGTTTGTTTAATGTCCTGGTCTGGGTTTGTTTCCCCCGTGGTTATCGTCAAGTGGGTGACCTCCTTCCAGTACCTTTGCTCGCTTCTCGGCTTGCCTGCTAGTATTTCACTCACGGGCCCACTTTTGGTCCTTTCATCCTGTTCGGTGCCTTCCCATTCCTCCACCAGTTCCTCCCATCTTCGGTTCCCTGTGGGGTTGTGTTCCGGTATGTGTTTTCTAATTGTCTCTTCGGTGCTCCACGTGCTCAGAACATTCCCTTCACTGTCAGTCCACTGAGTTTCGTATTGTATTACTTTCGAGTCTGGGTCTGCAGGGTTGTCCAGGTACTGTCTACTGGCCAGTATCCTGGTAGGTGCGTGGGTTCCTTCCCGGTCCGGCGCCTCCATCGGGTCCTCCTGTTTTGCCCATTTGCGTTCGTCCAGCTGTATCAGCCCTTCTCCGGCACTTGCTTGTGGGGTCCATTCCCCCATTATGTCATCTTCTTCCCACTCATGGTCCACTCCTCCTATACCCAGGGCTTCCTTCTCCTGTTCCGTCCATTCCACCCCCGCTTCCTCGAAGTGTTTCTTTTGGTTGGCCAGCGGGTACATAGACATCAGTTGCATTATGTCCCTCAGGCTATTCCCTGCCTCGTGTAGCGCCTTTATCTGCGTTGGCCAGTTTCTTATTTCCGACATTGCCTTTGTGCTTCTGGTGTATTTCTCCAGCTCTCCTGTTTTCCTTTGCACATACTCGGGTTTTAGCTTTCTGTTCCGCTCATGGTCCCAGTGGTCCCCTGGCGCTTTAATATTGTTGGGCTGTGCCTCACATATATAGGGGTACAGGTGTAACATGCCTTGTGCTATTTTTTGTACTGTTTTATTGTCATGTACCCTTCCCCCCGTTGCTTTCAATGCCGTTATCGGCAGCGCTTTCTTCCCATCTGCTGTGGTAAGGTCCTTGAGGTCCGGGTAGTTCCTGAATAGTGTGAGTAGTTTGGTGAAGTTTATCTCTTTAGTGGCCATCTCATTTTTTGTGTCTTGTATGACATTTACCGTTCCCAGTTTTTCGGTCCCTGTCGTCATGGGTTGCTCCTGTGGGTCCCGGTATTCCTTGTCCATTCTTCTGAGGTATTTGGTTGTTCTTAAGGTGCCCTCCATTTCCGCATCAGTATACACTCTCCTGGCATTCTGCAGCTGCTTCATAATGGGCAGTGTTTCCTTGGCTAGCTCCTGCATGTGGGTTCCCACCCCTTTCACGTGCACCCCATATTCATTGAGAGCATTCATCTTCCGCATGGTGTTTGTATGCGTTTGCAGTCCCATCCTTAGCTTGCCCCTGTTGCTGCAGTAGCCTCTCTCCCCGAAGTGCTGTTCCATGAGCCCCGCGGTGGACCTACTGACTTGGGACATTCTTTGCCTGGTTCGTAGGTTTCTCTCTCTTTTTCCATATCCCATTTGCACTCCTTTGTCCTCCTCGCTTTGGACCGCTTCAGCCAGCCCCGAGTAAACCTCCTGTGCATATATCGCCTGCAGGGACTGCAACCCCAGTCCATACTCCGCTTTTTCCTCCGTGTTCAGTTCATTCGGAGTGCCGTTCGCTGGAAGCCCATAAATCCGTTTCAGCGCAGCCCCCAGCTGGTTCTCCACCTGTTGTATTTCCCCTTGTGTGTATATTCCAAGGTGAAGTCCGTACCTGAACTTCCCCAAGACTGCCGACTTGAGAGAGTACTCCTTCTGTTTTTGTGTTAAGGGGGTGGCAAGCAACGCTGCTATCCTCCTTTTCAATTCCCTTAGGGACTTGGTTTTCTCCTCCTTCCAGGTTCCTAGCATATTGAGGAGGACTCCTAGGTATTTGTAGGTCTCTCCTGCTTTGAGTACCTTCAGGGTTTGGTTGCCACATTTTATCCCCTTGTGTTTGCTTTCCCTAATATTCCGGTTGCCGTGCTCTACTCCCGTTATTTTTGACTTATCCTTGTTTATTCTCAGCCCACTCCAGTCCCCAAATGCTGCTAGCTTTTTCAATTGTTGCGAACGCCTGCTTGAGGTCGGACGTGTGTCTCTCGTCCTTCTCCCCCAGCAGCGCGGTGAAATGCTCGGCCGCCATCCGCCGGCCTCGCTCCTCCGCGGACTCGGCCGTTAGTTGGAGCCGCTCCTTCCCCTGCTGCTCCAACTGACGGCGAAGCTCCTCGCACACCTTCGCCTCCTTTTGCCGCTCGGCCTCCGCCAACTCCGCCCGGAGCTCCTTCTCCTTCAAGAGCACGGCCTGCTTCACCTGCTCCTCCGTGGCCCCCCGAGCTGGAGTGGCTCCCCCGATCGCCCTCTCCAAACTCCGCGCCTTTTCCTCCGCATGCTTCGCCTTCAGCTCGATCAGGCGGAGCTTCTCGGCGTACTTCATCTTCTCCGCATGCTCCTCCAATTTCGCCTGCTTCGCCTTTTCCTCCTCCGCCGCGACCTTCTCCTCCCGCTGCCGCTTGTGGCCGCTCACGCTCTTCGCCCTTGTCTTCTGCGCGCTCTTGGCCTTCTGCTCCTCAGGCTTCGGGAAGTTGCATCCGTCTTCCTGGTTGCCTGACCACTTGAAGGTGATCACCTCCCTGGCCATACCCCTTTGCAGGGTCTTGGTGGTCAGCGCCCCACCTTTTCTTCCACCGCCAGCCCCCTCGCGGCTGATCTGCGCCACGGTCATCTTGGCCGCATCCCGCGTCCGCTGAATGATCACGCCCATTGCCTGAGAAAAGGCGTACCGGAACGCCATCAAGCTGCGCTTTTCCTTCTCCAGGTCAGCCTGCGTCAAGGCAATCTGACGTCCCTGGGAGCTTCTGCTGCTGCTGCTGCTGCTGCTGCTGCTGCCGCGGGGGTGAAGGGCCATGAACTTCTCGTCCTCACCAGCAGTGCCTCCGATCCACGTCCCAATGGCAACTGCAGCACCTGGAAGTCCCACCCCTCAAACCCCGAGCTTTTTTGCAGGAACACCAGGCCCTGCGTCTGGCCGCCGTTGGTGCGCAGCACATACCCCAGGCGCAGCACCCCACCGTGCGGAGATAGGATGTTAGTCCAGTGACGCGTCCAAAAACTCGTCCGTCCGTCCAAAAACTCGTCCGTCCAAGATTTGGACGGACGGACGGACCATTTTTTGGACGGACGGACGGACCAAACATTCTTAACATTCTAAGATTTCGCAAAATAGGGCTCCCATACTTAAGCCCATACTTAAGGAGTGTAACGCGTCGGCCCGCGTCGACGCCTGCGTTTTCCCATACTTAAGAAAATTTAAATTTTTTCTTCATACTTAAGGAATATACACTGACTCCCCCCTCCCCCCCTAACCAGGGACTCAGGGGGTATAACCCAGTCGTATGCGAGTGTCAAACGTGCGTCAGAGAGACGAACCCAACGACAGAGCTTGACAATCGTATACGATTGTCAAACGTGGGTCAGGCAGTAGCCCTGTGATTTTTTGCATCCGCCCATGCCCTCCTGGGCAATATTTAAATCGCTTGAGGCCTTTAGGAGGATAATTTCCCATTCCTTCCTAGTCCGGTCTATACGGGCTATATAGAAATTATTAATGAACACGCGATACACAGGTCTGACAATCGTGTACGATTGTCAAAACTGTTTCCCAAACGAATTTATTTGTAATTGTTTTGTTGTTAGTAAAAAATTTACACCGAACCCACAACAATAATATGGGGTGGTGGGGGTGTGGGGGGGTCCGAACCGGTTTTGAAATCTAACGTAGAGCAAAATGACAGATGTAAAAGATCTGAAATCAAGCATTCCAAAAAATGAAATCTGAAATCTAGCGTAGAGCAAAAATAGC
>LGRX02009584.1:0-38440 GCA_001247695.2 Cymbomonas tetramitiformis | reverse complement strand
TGCCTCGCTCCACGCGCCACTTGGCGACTGCCTCGCTCCACGCGCCACTTGGCGACTGCCTCGCTCCGCGCGCCTCTTGGCGAGTGCCTCGCTCCACGCGCCTCTTGGCCAGTGCCTCGCTCCACGCGCCACTTGGCGACTGCCTCGCTCCACGCACCTCTTGGCGAGTGCCTCGCTCCACGCGCACCTCTTGGCCAGTGCCTCGCTCCGCGTCTCCTGGCCAGTGCCTCGCTCCACGCACCTCTTGGCGAGTGCCTCGCTCACGCGCCACTTGGCAAGTGCCTCGCTCTGGCAGAGCCTCTTGGCCAGTGCCTGCATCACGCGCACCTCTTGGCGACTGCCTCGCTCCACCGCGCCACTTGGCGACTGCCTGGCTCCACCGCGCCTCTTGGCCAGTGTCGCTCCCACGCACCTCTTGGCCAGTGCCTCGCTCCCACCTCTTGGCCGGTGCCTCGCTCCACGCACCTCTTGGCCGCCTGCCTCGCTCCACGCGCGCCTCTTGGCCAGTGCCTGCAGCTCCCACGCGCCTCTTGGCCAGTGCCTCGCTCACGCCTCTTGGCCGGTGCCTCGCTCCACGCGCCTCTTGGCCAGTGCCTCGCCCACGCACCTCCTGGCCAGTGCCTCGCTCCACGCGCCTCTTGGCGAGTGCCTCGCTCCACGCGCCTCCTGGCCAGTGCCTCGCTCCACGCGCCTCTTGGCCAGTGCCTCGCTCCACGCGCCTCTTGGCCAGTGCCTCGCTCCACGCGCCTCTTGGCGAGTGCCTCGCTCACGCGCCTCTTGGCAAGTGCCTCGCTCACGCACCTCTTGGCCCAGTGCCTCGCTCCCACGCACCTCTTGGCCAGTGCCTCGCTCCCACGCGCCTCTTGGCCAATGCCTCGCCCACGCACCTCTTGGCCAGTGCCTCGCTCCACGCACCTCTTGGCCACTGCCTCATCCCCTTTCTTAGCCAGTGCCTGCATCTCACGCACCTCTTGGCGGAGTGCTGCCTCGCTCCAGCCTCTTGGCCAGTGCCTCGCTCACGCACCTCTTGGCCAGTGCCTCGCTCACGCGCCTCTTGGCGACTGCCTCGCTCCACGCGCCTCTTGGCAAGTGCCTCGCTCACTGCCCAGCGCCTGCAAGCGACTGCCTCGTCCACCGCGCCTCTTGGCCACTGCCTCAAACCACAGCCTCTTGGCCACTGCCTCGCCCACGCACCTCTTGGCAAGTGCCTGCGCTCACGCCTCTTGGCCAGTGTCGCTCACTTCCTCTTGGCCAGTGCCTCGCTCCCACACGCGCCTCTTAGCGACTGCCTCGCTCCACGCACCATGGCGAGTGCCTCGCTCCACCGCACCTCTTGGCCAGTGCCTCGCCCCACGCACCACGTGAGTGCCTCGCTCCACGCACCTCTTGGCCAGTGCCTCGCCCACGCACCTCTTGGCGAGTGCCTCGCTCCCACGCACCTCTTGGCGAGTGCCCCTCGCTCACGCGCCTCTTGGCGAGGTGCTTACTCGCTCTCTGGCGCCTCTTAGCGACGCCTCGCTCCACGCACCTCTTGGCCAGTGCCTCGCTCCACGCGCCTCTTGGCGAGTGCCTTGCTCCACGCGCCTCTTGACGAGTCCTCTTGGCGAGTGCCTCACTTTACGCGCCTCTTGGCAAGTGCCTCGCTCTACGCGCCCCTTGGTGAGTGCCTCGCTCCACGCGCCTCTTGGCAAGTGCCTCGCTCTACGCGCCTCTTGCCTTGTACTGCAAGGGTTCCACCGGTCCCGCTCACGAAACTGCTACTTGTTGGCGGCCGTGTATCCCTGTGCAAGATGTGCATGCAGTGCCGACCTTCTGGATCCCGCATTTGTAGCTGCCCAGGTGAGACTGCTCTGGCTCGTGTTTGCCAGAGCTCTCCGAAAAATGTCTCAGCAATATGGGTGGGGATACGCGCAGGCCCGGCGGAGGTGAGCGCGGCTTTCGAGTTCCTCGCAAAATCTGCCGGTGAGTCCCGTTTCGCTGTTTTGTGAGCGGGCTGACACGAAATCTCCCTCCATTTCAGACTGAGGCGTGCCCTGATGGTCCCACGGCCCCTTGATCGCTCTTCTTTGAGGGTATGGTGTGTACATCTAAGTAGGTAGGCATGGAATTCTGTGTGGAATTGGTTCGACTCGCTGATCCTCTAGCTTCCCATGCCCCTAAGCTTCCCGTGCATAATAGATGTGGTGGCAAATCTATGGCTTTGCAGATGCCGTGCGGTGTACAGGTACAGAGGTTGGTCGATGTGACATCTTGGCACATGGTGGAGTTGCATGGCAGGCAAGCAGGAGATCCGGGGCCCGGATTGGATGCGCACCCAAGTGATGAGCTTAGCTTCTTTCTTTCGAGGTATGCAACCGTGTGGCTCTCATGGGGTGTTCGTCTATAGTGCAGATTTTTCCCCAATCAAAGAAAGTTTGATTGAAGGACACGGATGCCGCAATCGGACGGCCTTTATTTCAGCTTGCCTCGTAAATGCATTCGATATAAGGAGGGTTGTAAATATCGCAAAATTACAAATGTCCCAGATGTAGCACATGCATATGAAGTGATATCATGCGGATAATCGAAAAGTACGCGTGGATGGATTGTGCACGATAGGTTTCTCCAGCGCATGTGTCTGATGTGTCCCTGACCATCATGGCATGGATGAGCGTTGTATGCATACAGCAGGAATGTTAGATCCAAGGCGTCAAAGAGGCACTGCACAAACACCACAGAGCCGTATGCAGGCCAAAGATATGCAAGCCTTACGCGACGCTGACGAGTTGGTGGTGAGCTTGGGACTTTCCGCACCAAGATTGTTTAGTGAGTGAACGCCACGGCACGTGCATTGTTGGAATATCCGAACGGTGCGTAGCATTCATCTTGAGATTGCAATAGAGTAGCACAAGTAGATATGTGGTGGTACTAAAACCCCCGTTTTAGATTTAAGGTGTTCGATCCTGCCGGTTGCATGTGGTTATTATGTGCGATGCAATATCGTATCCGCTGTTTTGTGTGTGCCAACATATCAAGAAGCAGTTTGCCTTGGTATGTTCATTTAATTCACCATGCATATTGTGGAATGCTGCTCTTGAAGACATTGGAACGGCATATAGTAATCAATGGCATGCATTGACAGTGCATGGGTAGCTCCACTTTATCGCTAGGGCGTCTATATGATTGTATGATGGCCACATTACGATAAATATAGCGCAACAGTAAACTTTCAATAATGTGTTGTATGTTTTCACATCCTTACGCAGCCATGCCTCTTGTGCTACACACTGTACACCGTGCTTACATTGTCGATTTTGAAACAAAATAACCGAAAGTGGCCAAAACGATGTAGTTATCAATAATAATAATAATAATAATAATAGCACGTAAAGAACTTGGACGGCGTGGAACATGGCACGAAAATAATCAAGTTAATTGAATGATAATTCGTATTGTTACTACTATTTGTCGAAAAGAGACGATAAAATGACGACGAAGCTTGAATAATCTTCGCGACTCATGGAGACGTGGACTCGTCAACACATGACGTCAACGATTTATCGCACGGCTTCACCGCGACTTATATTTTGGCGTCGCAACAGAGCAGTCGACATAAAATGTCCGGAAGCGAAGAGGACGGGGACATTGTTCATTATATGGATATTTAGCCATCGAGTCACGGCACGGAATGACGGTTTTAGCACTGCTCTGCAAGAAATGCCAGTCCGACTGTCGGTTTGTGAGGCAAGACATAAAAATACAAATCAACAACATGGATTTGATTGCCAACCTGTTGCCTGGTGCATGCCAGTCGCTTGGCAGTCAACCAGAGTGCAATTGAATAAAAATATATTGCATGTCAACAAACCAACAAAGTATCGAATATAAATCATTATGATATAAGACTTTAAATGAATAATCCCCTGTAGGCTTGAAGCGAAACATAAAAACAGTACTTAAAAAAACTTTGTTGATGCCACAAACCGTTTTAAAAACTGGCTTAAGCACGGTATCCGAAAAAATGTGCAAATGTTCCACTTCACACAACACTATCGCCACATACCGCTATCGATTTGAGCATCGACTCTAGCGGCTCCTCCATTATAAGTTTACAACGGGTGACCGGTGAAAACTCCGCGCATTTCGTGTCATTACTCCAGACTGTGTTTTGTACTCCACGTTTTTCGTGCCACGACTCAGCACGAATGGCCGATGGCGTTGGCGCTGCGCTGACGGCCATTCCCGAATTGCCGCTGCGCTGCGCTGTGTCAATGACACCTCGTATCCGCGTATCATCTCATATCCAGTAAGGCTGCAAAGTTTTAGGTTTGAAAGCGCTGTTAAGTATGTGAACTCTGGCCTGCATGCAGGAGTAGCAGTTAAAAAGGGTACAGCTCACGAAACAGCTCGGCAGTTCGTGCGTTAGTTGCAGCTAGCTAGGGGGAAGCTGCTTTGGCTCAGCAGCAGCAGATCGCTCAGTATGATGCGCGACACCGGGCTAGGAGCTACGAGGTGGGCGATGAAGTAGTATGGGTCGATGCGACGCACCTCACCCAACCGGGCGACTGATGCGGCGCCTGGACAAGAAGCTGCTAAAGAAGCGCTTGGGGCCTCTCAGGGTGCTGGAGGTTTTCCATAGTGACCGGCAGATGGCCCTCCCAGCCAGTGAGCGGGGAGCGCCGTACAGCCGAGGTTGCAGACGCCGAAGCAATGAAAAGTGCACGATGTGTTCACAGTGGATCGGCTCTCCCCCGTGCAATCCAGTACCCGCTTTGTGAATGTAGGAGGCAGTACTAAACCCTCTACTTAACAGTCACTGTGAAACTACTTGTGGATAAGATATAGTGCAAGGTTCTATATTATGCTCTATATCTTATTTAATGCTAACCAAACTATGCTGGTTCTTAGGATCTATGTCCAGACTCAATGCATATTACTTGCATATAAGAATTAGGATTACATCTTTTGCCATGTCGGCTGTATTTACTCTTGGAAACTCAACTGTTTCTTTGGCCTTGGCCATTACTTATTCACTCAACTCCCTGAGTTAATCCTAGTCAGCATGGCCAAGTCTCATTAACCTATCATATGCTTCTACTATAGTATCATGCAGTATGAGGTGTCAGTGCTTCACTATGACACCTTATTACACCGTACACTAGTACTGTGTACTCCCACTAAGGGGGGTCTCTTCCTCAACAGGGGTCTCGGGCGCTAATATCGTAAGGCGCGTATGGCACTGCTAGCATGTATGACACCGCTGAGTCATCCGCGCATGACACAGTATGTTGTCCTAGCACAACTCCCCCCCCCTTCACGTGGGAAGCGTCCTCGCGAACATATACGTTACTACTTTGCTCATCGCGTTTGCTCATCTGATTAGCTTGAGGGCTCCACTAAGGTCACATCGCTGGCGCTCCTCACAGCGGCACACTACTCATATCAAGGCAGCTTTCGGTCTTCAATCTCCCGCCATCATGATGGTCATAACACTCGCATCGGCTACCAAGGCTGTCGATAATACGGAACAAAAATCTTTGCAAGTAGGGGACCTCGGTCAAGAGGTCACATATGCTCGTCGTGCAGGCGCACAAACTCAGTTCTCCGTCTACTACGCGTCGTCCGCTTCAACCGTATGCCATAGGTTCACCAGGTCCTCAATTCGCGTGCGTCCAAGAGCGCCCCTCGCCAGCGGCTGGGCCACGTCCTCACCATCAAAGAAATGGCTAGCGTGGCAGTGCGCTCGGCGCGCTCTCTTCCCCCCCAAAAGAAAAGCGGTCCACGCCTGGACGCTTTCTCCTGGCGCCGTGGGGAAGGGCGCGGGCGAGCACCTCTCGTGCTCACCCTGTAGCGACACGAGCACAAGGGCGGCGCCCTTGTCTGCGTGTGGCGAGGCGTCCCATCGCTGGGCGCCATCTCGCCCGGAGCGTCGGCCACACAGGCCTCAGCAGCGACCCTCACGTGGGTGCTGCGCTCCGCGCTCGTCGCCGGGGCACGCGTGTGCGGTGTGACGCTCCCAGGCCCGCTCATCTCCTCTCCGAAGAGCCTCGATGGCGCCCGGTCGCCGTGCACACGCTGCGCGCCACCCCTAGGCACCATGAGTATGGCGTGCCTGGTGGGGCAGCTGCGCGTCACGCGGCCTGAGACAGCGGCCATCTATCCGGCTGCCTCGTGGCGGTGCGCTCGGCGCGCTCGCGGTGGTCACAGTGTGCCACCCGCGGCGCGCTCTCTTCCCCCCCCAAAAGAAAAGCGGTCCACGCTGGACGCTTTCTCCTGGCGCCGTGGGGAAGGGCGCGGGCGAGCACCTCTCGTGCTCACCCTGTAGCGACACGAGCACAAGGGCGGCGCCCCTTGTCTGCGTGTGGCGAGGCGTCCCATCGCTGGGCGCCATCTCGCCCGGAGCGTCGGCCACACAGGCCTCAGCAGCGACCCTCACGTGGGTGCTGCGCTCCGCGCTCGTCGCCGGGGCACGCGTGTGCGGTGTGACGCTCCCAGGCCCGCTCATCTCCTCTCCGAAGAGCCTCGATGGCGCCCGGTCGCCGTGCACACGCTGCGCGCCACCCCTAGGCACCATGAGTATGGCGTGCCTGGTGGGGCAGCTGCGCGTCACGCGGCCCGAGACAGCGGCCATCTATCCGGCTGCCTCGTGGCGGTACGCTCGGCGCGCTCGCGGTGGTCATCGTGTGCCACCCGCGGCGCGCTCTCTTCCCCCCCCAAAAGAAAAGCGGTCCACGCCTGGACGCTTTCTTTCGGATCCAAGGGAAGGGCGTGGGCACTCGTGATGCCCACTCGATATGCCTCGCATGCCCCCTCGTAGGGCTTGAACACCACGATGCGACCTCCTGATCTCCCGCCTCGGATGCTACGTGAACCCCCACGATTACCTCGCCTCGTAGGTGCTGAGCCTCGCATGCCCCGGGCACCACGCTTCCTACTCGCCTCCCGCGATCGCTGCATATGCCTCCGCTTCTTGGCGCGCCGCCGAGAAGGGTGCGCTTCCCGCTCCCCAGCGACGCCACTAGGTGGCCGTATGCGCTCCAGTGGCTGAGTCTCGGGTGTTTGTCGCGCGCGCTGCCCAAGCTTTACGTCGGTGGTACCACTGTGTGGCAGCCGCGCGCACTCTGTGGGCGGCGCCTTCGCTGTGCCGGTGTGTGGCATTCGCGCGTGCTCTCTGGTGGGTGGCAGCCGCGCACATTCTCCGGACGGCGTCTTAGTCATGCTCCGCTCTGCACTGTATGCTGATGACGCTGGAAGCTGTACGCTACACGCCAGTCGCGGCTCGTCGAGTGCCGCCTGTTCCGAACCCTGCGCTGGTGGGACTGGCAGCGACGCGCTACGCACCAATCGCTGCCCATCGCGCTTTGGTGGCTCCGGGGGGCACCAACTACCGCCCGCATAGAGGAGGTCCTCGTAAGTCCAAGTCATGCCCCACGCTGCCCGCTCCACACCATGCATTGGTGGGGCAAGCAGCAGTGCGTCATGCGCCGGTCGCTGGGCATCGTGCTTCTGCGGCTCTGGGGGGCACCAACTACCGTCTGCATACAGGAGGTCCTGATAGGTCCATGCTATGTCGTGGTCGGCCTTGGGTGCCGGCGCGTCTTTGCAGAGCGTCGAGGCTTGCAAATCCACGCGGAGCGCTGGGCACCGCGTGCTGAGCGTGAGGGGCATGGCCACGCGTGGGATGCGTGCTGCTAACTGTGCGTTATGCGATAAGTGCTCTCGTTGTCGGTGTCGCGAGCTATCTGCCGCCGGCCCACTCGACGCAAGCTCTGCACCGCGCGCTAGCCGTACCCGCTGTCGTGAGCCATGCTTGGGATGCCGCAAGCCGCGTGCCGCCTCCGGCCCTGCTTCCCACTGTGTTGTTGGAGATCGCGAGCTGACTCCCAGTGCTTGGCCTTGGCAATAGTAGTGCCGCGCCGCCGCTGGTGGCGCACTGTGATGCGCCGCCGCTGGAAGCGCCAAGTGCTGCGCCGCTGCTGGTGACGCACTATGCAGCGCCGCCGCGGACGCACCGAGCCGCACCGCCGCCTGTGGTGCACTGTGCTGCGCCTGGTGGACGTCTCGCGCGAACACAAAAGACCTATTCCTGGCATCCAGCACTGTATCTCGCAGCTCCTCCCCCCCCGCTGTCATGCCAGGATCTGGAAGCGCCATGCCGTCGGAGCTGCCAAGCGAGCACAAGCGAAGAGCTTCAAGCTCAAGCCGCAAGTGCAATCCCGCCAACCCAGGAGCGCCAAACGTAGGTGGAGAAACACACAAATCAACCGAGGAAGATTCGCTAGCTTCCGCCGCAAGCGATAAAAGTATGAGAGAGAAGACGAGGTCCAACAGCAGATAACCAACTGCCGCCACCAAATCTCAGCAAAAGCCCTCCAGCGAACTTGAAGACGCAAGACGAAAATAAATTGAGCAAAATTGGTCAACGGCCGGCTCACAGAAGCCAAAGCTACGCCACAACGCGATACCACCTAGGGTTAGCCATTGTTAAGAGTGCTGAATTGCAACAAAATCAGGAATTCTTCGCAAAGTCGGAGCAAATTTTCAGATTCCCCGCCATAAACTTGCCTCATCCCGCATAGTCGCAAGGGTAATTGAGGTCGCCCACGCCCGCAGACCACGAAACTGCAATCTCAAAGCTGCATCACGCGAGATAGCCATAAGCACGAAAGAAGAACGTCGCAAACCCACTCAATCGCCAAGCCCATAGAGGCGAATACTACATCGAACACATTCAAAAACCAGGAACAGATTTCAAAAAGAATTAGCGGCGCATAGCTGCCAGCGAGTAAGACAAACTCGAAGTCGTCCAGTCGTCCGACGCAAATATGAAGCCAGCGCCAAGAGGTAGAATCCCAAACAATCCCAAACCATGATCCAAGTAAAAATAAGAATTCTCGACACAATTTGTACGGCTAATTCACGAGTCGCAGGCGCAGAACGCACGTAGAATTGCCAACGCAACGACATCAAAGTTTCAAAGTAGGCAGGGCCTTGCCTCACTGGCGCTCGCTAAGCCGAAAATTAATCATTGCCAAACAGCACGTCGAGCTGGAACTCGTCCGCATTCGTAAAAGTAACATGGGAGTTGGAAGTCGCTTCCTCTGCCTCGCGATACACACGACGAACTACCAGGTTCCATTACTGTCTTTGTGGCACACCGTGCCACAGTAGGAGGCCTCGCTCAGTAGCTCAAAATTCCAAAACCCCAGATCAACGCGCCAAAGAAGACCTCGTATCAATTGACAATTCTAAGGCAACTCGCGCTGGCCCAAGCACCATGGCGACACACGAGCTCGAAAGCACTGCACCCTGGCAGGACGCTAGAGCACTGCAGGTGGGCGCTTTTAGGCCCTAAAAGCGCCCGATTTCCAGAATTCAGTATGAACTACAATTACACAACGCGCTGAAGAAGAAACTCGCTTTTGCAAGCAAATAAAAGATAATTTATGCGGGCATCCCAAGCCAGTGAGCCGATAAAAGCCGTAACCGAAGCCTCGTCAGGGAAGGCGTAACACACACTGGCAGATTTCAAATAACATTGAAGCCGAAGTCACGGTATAAAGTCGTCGGAAAAGTCATAATTCGAAAGTAAAAATTTTTTTTTGTGGAAGCGGTGGTGGTGGTGGTGGTGCGTAGCACACTGATACCATTTTGTGGGAGGCAGCTGTAACCCTCCTCACATAACAGACACTGTAACTACTTGTGATGGGACTCATATAAAGCAAGGTTCTATATTATGCCTTATAAGGTCATAGTGAGCTATGTCACTCTTAGGATCTATGTCCAGACTTAATGCATATACTTGCATATAAGAATTAGGTTATATCTTTTGCCATATTGGCTTGTCTTTACTCTTGGGAACTCTGTGTTTCTTTGGCCTTGGCCATTACTTATTCACTCAACTCCCTGAGTTAATCCTAGTCAGCATGGCCAAGTCTCATTAACCTATCATATGCTTCTACTACAGTATCATGCAGTATGAGGTGTCAGTGCTTCACTATGACACCTTATTACACCGTACACTAGTACTGTGTACTCCCACTAAGGGGGGTCTCTTCCTCAACAGGGGTCTCGGGCGCTAATATCGTAAGGCGCGTATGGCACTGCTAGCATGTATGACACCGCTGAGTCATCCGCGCATGACACAGTATGTTGTCCTAGCACACACACCGCCGGCAGCTGTTCCGTCCTTACGGCAGCGACTTAAACCAGACCCCGGCCACCGTTGAGGATCGCGGCCGAGTCCAAAAAAGAAAATTTATCACCAAACCGTGTGCAATTTGGGCTTCAGTTGAGCCCGGTTGTTTTTACCAATAACAATCCCGACCGCCGCAACCGACGGCAGTTGTTTCGTCCTTACGACAACAACTATATCACGACCCCGGCCACCGTTGAAGATCGCGGCCGCGACCAGAATTTATCACAGAACCGTAAGCAAATTGGGCTACAGTTGTGCCCTGCCGCTTTTACGTATTTCCGACCATTCACAACTACGTGCCCTACACTCTGGACAGCAGCGCCCGAACTGTGGCGAAACTGGCTTACCGCACGTTATTTTTGACCTCACCGCCGTTTTCCTCGTCGAATTTCACCCCAATTTGGCTTTTACATCGCCCGATTTGGTTAATTTTACGAAGAGTTACGTTTTCGACACGCACCCAAACGCGCCCTCGCCTTTCTGGACAGCAGCGCCGCTCCTGCAGGACAACTGGCTTGCCGCACGACTTGTTTGACGTCACCGACGTCTTCCTCGTCAAAATCTACCCCAATTTGACTCATCCATCGTTGGATTTGGTTCATTTTTCAGAAAGTTATGTCTTCGCTTGAGAACCCTAACTTGGCGTTCGCGGAATTATCCAGCCAGCGGTCAGCCACCATGTCCGCTGACCGCCGGAATGCGCGCATGCCCGCTGTTCATTCAGCGTTGGCATCTTTTCGATTCCATCGACGGCATCCTTCGCATGGCTATGGTCTGGTGGTGTCTGGTGGTGCTTATGCACCAGACACCAACATCGAGTCTATCGCCTTCGCCAATGACGACAACTCTGAGCACAACGAGTTACGTCTGCAGCATCCTCCGCTCTCCGCTCCACCCTTCGTGCCCCTTGGCCACTGCGTGGTGGTGTGCGGTGGTGTTACAGCACCAACCCCACCGGTTCTCCCCTCTGCTTGCGCGCTCATTGGCGGCAGAGTGGGGGCACGCCGCATTTTTCACCTTCCATCCCCCTGCCCCCTCTTCGTTGACGCATCCGCTCTGGTGGTGCCGGGCCGCTTTTGGCTCTGGCATCGCACCGGCGTTGGTTGAACGTTGTAGGGGTGAGTATTGCCTCACTGGCGCTTGACGCATGCGATCGAGGGTGACGCCGCCCCAAGCAAGATTGAGAAACCGCATCACAGTTCGGAAAAGACCCTTCTCCATGCCTACACGGCTTGTGATTGACTCTCGAGGGAGCCGAACTCTTTAGATTTAGTTAGCAACGGACCTTTGGACATCTTGGGATGGCACATGCCGGACTACTCGGGCCAGTTTGGCCCCTAGACCCTGCAGTGCTCCTGTCTCTTTGCCTGGTGACACCTCAACCCCACGGGGTGAGGTGGTGTCACGGGGAGCCCAATCTTGCCACCCCCACTGTAAGGGGGGGGCACAGTGGGTCTCCTGTCTGTCACCCCTCAGCCCGATGTGTCACCAGTGTCCGTTGTCACGTGTGTCACGGTGTGCTATAAAACACCTATCTCAGTATTTTATATCATCTTAGTATCCGAGAGCACGAGCACCTGCCCCTGCGAGACAGTTTCGCTCCTTAGCGCCTGACATATATATATCCTTATATATATATTTCTCACTTCCTCTCACACTGCAAAGTTTGGACAGCAATGCAAGTGTACGGATGAGCGGGTTTGTGAGTGCAGTCTCTCTAAGAAGATCTCCTGAAGCACAACGCTTCCTCACTTTTGTACCTTACGTCTCCCATCATCTTAGATGGTACCGCCATTGGGTTGTGAACCCGAGACGTAGGTTGAACGACCAGCATGGTAATAACGACTAGTTCGTTCATGCTGCGCATGCGAGTTCCGCGCATGCTGAAAGCCAAGATGGTTCTTGTTTGTATTCAAGATGTATCTTTGCTTTGCCATCTTCGAGTTCGACATACGAACTCTCGATGACAGGGATGCCTGATGATATGACATTATCATCTGGCGACATGTACAGTCTGCTGGAACAGTCACACCGCTTGCTTTGTGACTCTTCCTATAGTAGTGTGTATGACTGTCACCCGAACCCGAACCCTAACTGTTTATGCCCGTTATATCGGGTTAACTTATCAGCTTTAATACATTCTGAGAAAACTATCACTGAGTGAATATATCCCGAGTCCTAGGGGTATATCCAACAGGTTTGGCCCCACGCACTCTTTATTTAGACACTGCGTAGTTTGGCCATGTCAGGCTAAACACCGACGCTTGAGATGGAGTGAGGGGCTCCTCTAGAGGCGCGGCGGAGCGGTATGGCCTAGTTACGCGACTGGTTGATTGGACTTACGGAGAGCTCGGGCTCGTGGCTGCTTGATTTTCCCGTACTACGCGTTGGTAGACGTTGGAATTTTGGTCGGATCCGACACCAAGTTCCTTGGCCGCGTTGTTAGATCCACATGCACGTTTGGGGAATCTTTTACGCCGCAGCTTTCCTTCTTTTCCTCGACGACCGCCTTACGACTTTTGGCCGCCGCTCCTTCCGCACCTCGCCACATTTACCCTCACTTCGTCTCTATAGTCTTCTACATCATGGTTGCGACTAGATTGACCTCAAGTATGGCGTCTCGCCGACGCTCTTTAGCTACGATTTTCGACTCCGCTGCTGCCCGTAATTCCGTCACGCCGGCTACGCCGGCAACTACTGGTGTTCCGGCTGAAAACTCCGCTCAGGCTGTTTTCTTGGCGGGTGTTCGCGCTCTCACCCGTGAGCGCTTCGACGAGAGCGTGGCGAAGCACGTGATCCGAAAATGTTTCCGTGAGAAGCATGAGCGATTCACGGGAACGGAGTCCAACGCGCAGGTGCTTCTCTCCAAGCTGGTGCCTGCTATCCAGGAGGCTTTCGAGGCGCAGGATCCTCTGTTTGCGCCGATGTTCGACTTGGAGGACTCCGCGTTGGCCGTCCGTCCCGAGGCCAACAAACTTCTTTTTTCAACGCTCGAGCTCATCGTATGTCCCGCCTCTCCAGCGGGTGACTGGCTCGAGGCGTCTGCGGCCTTGCACCCTCTGGACGGCAAGCGAGCCCTGCTGGAGCTCGCACGGCGTCTGCTGGACTCCGGTGCACCCTTCCAGGGGACATCGGACCTCCTTGGCGTCCGCTTGAAGGCCCACACCGACCCGTCCGAATCCATCACGGACTTCAACGCGGCCTTACGGTCTGCCAAGAGGCGCAACACTCTCGACGATGACGAGGTGAAGGAGCTGTTCCTCGCGGCGCTGGACCCGGGATTCTACGCGCCGGTGGTGTCACGACTCTTCACACACCAGCAGCGGGCGGTCGTGGACCTCCTCACCATTCAGCAATGGGTCCTCGAGTGCTACGCCCGACACGTGGCAGCCGGTACGCACACTGCCTCGTTCACCTTGTCCGCGGCAGCCGTGGCCACTGACGGCGACACCTCGCAGCTGTCCGACCTCACGGCCATCATCCTCGACGTGAAGCGGCAGCTGAAGGTCCTCACGGACAAGGTCAACGGGCGGGGTTTTACCCCGCGAGCGGACAAGAACAAGATCGGCAACGGGGGAGGCGGCTCCGGTGTTCGTTTTGCGGCAGGTGACCTCCCGACGGGGGGAAACTGGCCGCAGTCGCAGGTGAGGAAGCGCGTTGCTTTCCACAAGGGCAGCGGTGACTTCATCCCGTTCTGCCAGAATTCCACGTGCAAGAAAGACGAAGCCCGCCACTGGCACCGCGACTGCCCGAACGGCGGCAAGCACGGCGCTGGGGGAAGCTTCCACAGCTTCTCCCTCGGTGACATCGAGAACGACTTGCTGGCGGAGCAGTTTCAGACGGCCATGGACGAGCACGACGGCGAGCGGTTCGATGCGCTCTGCCTTCTGGCGGGGGGCAAGCCGGAGATGCTCGACGGCGTTTCGGCGTGTTCCTTCGGGATCGAGCCGGAGCGGGAAGACGGTGCGTTGCAGGAATTCCTGCCCTACTGCCAGCCTGCCACCCACATGGGCGGCTTCACGGTCGGTGGTGTCGAGAGCGGGATCTCGGCTGCCGCTTGCACGCATGTCCGCGAGGACGCACCGCCGGCGCCACCGCCGGCGGCAATCACGCATGTTTACCCGGACGAGTCAGAGGCGTCCGACGTCGGTGACATCATGCCGGTGGACCCCATGCACGCGCACGAGCCTGACCTCTGCTTTGCGGACAAGATCGCACGGATGGGGGGACTCTCGATCACGGCTGAGGGCAGGGACTTCGCAATGCGGTACATGCACGCCGAGTCGGAGACCGACTCTTGCGACGGCGACGTAGACGACTCTGCAGCTGGGTGTGACTCTGTTTACGGTGAGGATGCGGTCCGGCGCCCTACAGCATCTCGTTCGGGATGCGGTGCACCGCCTTGGGGGTTTGCCCGCTCTTCGGCGGTTGCGGTGATGCTTTGTGCGTTCTTTTGTGTATGCGCCACCGCGGCGCCACTCACAGCTGCCGCCCCTGGCGAGGCATGTGCACCGGACCACACCGGCCTGGAGGTCGGTGGTGCTGCTGAGACAACCAACAACGGGCCTGCATTCACTTTTGCAGCGCCGGCTGCTATTCCGCCGCATCGGCAGACGCGGTATCGGGAGCTGCGACAGGGGTTCCACACTCTCCGCAATGTCCCGCGGCCGCCATGGCTGTATGACCCCGACCCTGATTATGTTCCGCAGTCACCACCGTACCCGCCACCGCCGTACTCGTCCGATGACGAGGAGGAGAGCTCTGGAGACCATGCGGCTGTGCACGACAATCGACAAATTTCAGATTCCTTTTCTGGCTCCACGAATGATTCAAACACGGCATCGGCAACTTCAATTCACGACATCATGACTGTGCTGCGGGCTGGCACGACTGTGCCACCGCCAACTAGTGGCTAGCAAGTTAATCATGCCGCTCCTGCACAGTGAAATTGACAGTAGCTGTATGTGCAGAGGGGTCCGATCACGGGCCGGATTTCAGGTTTACGACTCTTGACTGGGAACCGCCCTGCCAGAAAGGACAGGCCTTCCCTTGGAGCCCAATTTCCACCGCTGTAGATGGTGTTTGTTCACGGGTTTCACCTTCGGCTAGCCAGTCACCACACTAGGTGGTGTGCTGGAACAGTCACACCGCTTGCTTTGTGACTCTTCCTATAGTAGTGTGTATGACTGTCACCCGAACCCGAACCCTAACTGTTTATGCCCGTTATATCGGGTTAACTTATCAGCTTTAATACATTCTGAGAAAACTTATCACTGAGTGAATATATCCCGAGTCCTAGGGGTATATCCAACACAGTCATCGTCGACCGTACTGACGACTGTCATAAATATATGACGCGACTCGACATGTACAGTCATGGTCGACCATACTGTCGACTGTCATAATAATATATGACGCGACCGACTGTCATAATGATATATGACGCGACCGACTGTCATAATATATGACATGACATGGTATGACATGTCTGACAGGTATGACACGTATGACATGTATGACACATATGTCATCGGTCATGACCCTGACAGATCTCCCCTCTTAAAAGAGTTGTGACCTCACAACGGGCATACCTTTGTATATGTCTATGATGTCTTTGTTGTTGTCGCTTCTTGCTGGTACCAGTCTTCTTACACCGATTTGAGGCGTCCCTCATGGTGTTTTTAGGTTATTGGGGGGAACTGAGTCCACTTTAGTCCCTCACCTTACAGTTCTTAGGATGTAGCCCACCTTTCTGGAAATCGTATCGTATTTCAGAGTGACGTTTCAAGGTTCAATGAAGAGCGTTTTCGTGATACAGATTGACGCTGGATTACTGATTGATCCACACGTTATCATGTATGTACTAGACGATTCAAAGCATCCGAAGTCTACGTTACGGATTATTTGCGCTAGCCGTCGTCGCTTTGCGCGAACGATGATCCCACGATTTAACAATTTATAATCGAACGATTCTCGGCCTGATATAGTGCACCCAACCCTTCCTCCCCTCCTTAAGCTACTTTGGAGGATCCTAGGTGGCGATGGGGAGCCCGATTGTTGGGGCTTGTTTTTAATGCAAACGGAGCGGCCCTGCTTAACGGAATTGGACTTATAATCCTCAACCGGTCTGCTCAACTCCTCAATGTTTTTGTCCAGTACGCACGCTTTGACGAACATCTATCGCGATGAGTGAGAATGGATTCGCCACGTACTAATGTGAAATTTATTTAGTTATGTTTGTCAAGCACAACTTAGGATCACAACTCCGTCTACCTCAGTCGATGTCTCCGGTAGCTTCGGATGACTGGCCAAGAATCCGATGACAAACCACGGTTTTGGCAAAGGTAGCATTTAGCAGTTTTTATTTATCCACAGATATGATATCTCGCATGTGTGCGTATCTGTGCAAGGGTATGATTTTGAACAAGGCTCACTACACCTTTAGCAAGGAAGGATCAATTCCCGCTTCAATGCAACATAATGATAAACATTAAGAGCAAGGTTATATAGATGATCGACATGTATTAGTATATATTACAAGAAGTAAGGGCATAAGGCATAATGTCTAGCCTTCATAGGCAACTATAATGTCTGCTGCATTGGTCAGCTCTGTGGCTTTGACCCAGGTGTCATGCTCAGGACCGTAGCCTGCATATCGTACTAAATAGTATTTGACACCTCTAGTGAACTTATCCGAGAGTATATGTGATATCTCAAACAGTGGTTGCCCTTCTTCGGTGATCATCTGTGGCAGAGGCAAAGGTGCTTGGATCGAGTCGTTGTACAGCTCTAATCTGGAAACAGGCTGTACCGGATGAATACGGATATCAAGATCTCCGAAATCTAACTCGTATGCACGTCCATGGCTAAGCACTTTGGAAATGGTGAACGGCCCAATATATGGCTGCTTAAAGTGTCTGCCTGCCTCTGTCAAACCAGTCCATTGAATAAACTCGGTCCGTAAAAGAACTTTCTGCCCTACTGCAAACTGCTTAGGCATGTGAGTCTTATTGAATCTGGCTTGGCTAATTTCTGCTGCTCGGGAAATGTTGTCTACCGCGTTGGCATGAACAGCCGAGTACTGGTCAAAATGATCTCGAATAGCTCTTTGTATTGGAACAGGAGCTTCTGGCGGAATAGTGATAACCAGGTCATGAGGCGAAAGTGGTTGCGCCATCGAGTCGAGATAAAATGGTGAATAACCAGTTGATGCAGAAACGGTATTGTTAATTGCAAACTCCACCAGAGGCAACTTGTCCTCCCACGAATTGGCTGAAGTATCATTGCAACAACACCTGAGGATGTAAAAAAATACTACTTAATCAGTTTATAAACCAGAGGATGGTGAAATCAAATCATGAATCAACAATCTGAAATTAATTGCCTGGACGAGAATACCATCTGATACGGCTATGTAGACAAGCGCCGTGAATATATTATCAGTATACAAAATAAACACTGCAAAGTTTGGACAGCAATGCAAGTGTACGGATGAGCGGGTTTGTGAGTGCAGTCTCTCTAAGAAGATCTCCTGAAGCACAACGCTTCCTCACTTTTGTACCTTACGTCTCCCATCATCTTAGATGGTACCGCCATTGGGTTGTGAACCCGAGACGTAGGTTGAACGACCAGCATGGTAATAACGACTAGTTCGTTCATGCTGCGCATGCGAGTTCCGCGCATGCTGAAAGCCAAGATGGTTCTTGTTTGTATTCAAGATGTATCTTTGCTTTGCCATCTTCGAGTTCGACATACGAACTCTCGATGACAGGGATGCCTGATGATATGACATTATCATCTGGCGACATGTACAGTCATCGTCGACCGTACTGACGACTGTCATAAATATATGACGCGACTCGACATGTACAGTCATGGTCGACCATACTGTCGACTGTCATAATAATATATGACGCGACCGACTGTCATAATGATATATGACGCGACCGACTGTCATAATATATGACATGACATGGTATGACATGTCTGACAGGTATGACACGTATGACATGTATGACACATATGTCATCGGTCATGACCCTGACATTATCTCTTTAAGTTTCCTGAAGCTCAAGGACTGAGATACATTGTTCGCGAAATGATCAGTTTATTTCTTTGGCAGATTTATTGGGTTTGGGCTCGAATGGACCCAAACCCAATACATGCCAAACAGCCAAGGGCTTCCCGTGCGTTCTAGCGCACGAGACTTTCCACGAATATTGCTCAGATATACATATTCTAGTTCCCTGAAGCACAAGGACTCAGACTTCGATGTGGTTGGGTTCGAACCCAGGCAAGGTTGGCATGCTCAACCTTGACTTCCACATCCCAAGAGGTCGCGATGGCTCACGGGGAAGCTGAAATCTCCCCCCACTGTATGGGGGTCCAGCTTCTCCTAGTATCACCCCTTGCTGCGTGTGTCACTGGTCGTGTGTCACCGTATGACACTCACCTGCTAGAAAGCTCACTCCCGTAATCCTTCTATCAGCTTTGTTATCACCGGTTTCACCATCACTGCCTTCTGAGTTCCTGTTGCAGTGAAATAGTTATATATATATATTCACACAAATATATACCTATTTTCACCTGTTCTATCAGGTTATGGGTCCCACTTCACGTGAGTGGTGATTCCCGGGTTGGTTCGGCTCGCTTCGGTTCGTCCGATTCTACACGAAAACGTCAACACCGTTTTTTTTACCGTCAACATCGCAGCATAATTCAACTGCGAACCGTATCAGCGGCAATTTTTCCGTCTCCGTTCCCTTTGCCGCTTCCGTTAACCGTGGTTTACCCTACCGACTGTGACTGGGAATCCGCGCGCCGTTCTTATCCGTCAGCGGTGTGAAGACATCTCCGTTACCGTCTTTGCCCGTTCGAGTACTCCGCCTACCGTTTGTGAATGGTGGTTTACTTTGCCGTTCAAATCCGTTCTTATCCGTTCCAACTTTTACCGTAATTCTGGCATCCTACTTCGTTCAAGGCATGTCTCCCCAACGTCCTTCAACACTCTGGCCAGCAGCGCCTCTGCTGCAAGGCACGGTATCGGTTGCAAAAAAAGATATCGATACATTCTGATATGTTAAAATTATGTGTCGACAGATACCGATATGACCTATTGTGTTGTCGACAGATATTGATATGAGCTAAAAAGTTCTCGACAGATATTGATATCACCTACCGAGTTGTCGACAGATATTGATATCACCTACCGAGTTGTCGACAGATATTGATACCTACAAGTTCTAACCGATATTGATACATATCACCGATATCGATATATATCACATATATCGATATATATCACAAACAATAGCTACCTGAGTGTGGATTCAGAATACCGCTACATAAATTGCACTACTATTTACAATCATACATACTGCCACCACCGTGTGTGGGGTATAAGAGTCCACTAGTCTATATTAGCTAGGCAAAGTGGCAAACTACATATTCAGGGTTTCAAGCTTAAAGCTCTAGCTAGCCTAGTTCGTGGCCGCCATCATAGCGTGTTCAATGATACCCTCACTCAAGCACTTGCGTAAGTCGGAGTGCATGGCACCACAAGCACTGAAAGCTCACTCCACACCTGCAGTGTTGGCAGGCGCGGCTAAAAATTGTCTTGCCATCTTGGCAGCACACCATTCGGACCCGAATGGTATCTAGTGCGTCCGATATACGATAGCTCCCTATCAAATCAAAATCCCCCAAAGGCAATTTGCCGGATCGCATTTGCCATTTCCGATATCGATATCGCCGATCGATATCGATATCACAAATGTGCGCGTCACATGTCGACAGATATTGATATCTGCTTCCGAGGTGTCGACTGATATTGATATGTGCTTCGGAGTTGTCGACAGATATTGATATGTGCTAAAAAGTTGTCGACAGATATTGATATTCTGATATGTCGTAAAAAAGTTGTCGACTGATACCGATATTGCCGATATATCGATATATCAGATATCGGAGATATCGATACCGTGCCTTGCTCTGCTGCCGGGTAACTGGTTTACCGTATGACTTTTTTGACCTCACCGCCGTGTTCCTCGTCAAAATCTACCCCAATTTGACTTTTTCATCGTTCGATTTGGTTATTTTTGGCGAAAGTTACGTTTTCGTTTGGGAACCCTAAGTGTCGGGCTCCAGATTTTCCAGCTTACAGCGGCCATGGCTTCGTGTCGTCAGCGTTCGCGCATTTCTGCAGTTGCCGCCGCGCTGCGGGTGATTCGACTACGAGAACTTACCCCTGGCTACGATCTGGTGGTGTCTGGTGGTGCTTATGCACCAGACACCAAAATCGAGTCCATCAACCACATCGTCGACACGAGCTTTGAGCCTTTGACCACTACGAGCTCACCCCGCAGCATCCTCCACTCTTCCCTCCACCCTGCGTGCCCCTTGGCCACTGCCTGGTGGTGTTTAGTGGTGTTGCAGCCCTCATCCCGCCGCTTTTCCTCTCTGCTTTCGCACTTATGTGCGGCAGAGTGGAGCCTCACCGCATTTTCCACCTTCCACCTCCCTATCCCCTCTTCAGCGACGCATTCGCTCTGGTGGTGCCAGGCCGCTTTTGGCTTTGGCACCGCGTGGGCATTGGCTGATTCATCGTTTTCGTGGCGCTCGAGGACTTCTGCAATCGAGAACTCCGCCGCCGCCATTCCGCAATCACGTCGCGGCTTGTAGATGCTTGCCTTGATGTACAAAGACCGTAGAGCGGGACTAGCCCGCCTAGCCTGTTTATATGTCTCTTAGATGCCTAGGCAGCGCCCATGCACGGATGTGCTTCTAGCTGGGTTGAAAAAGGCCCCCTCGGCCTGGACACTAAATTGACATTGGGTTAGGGCTTAGGGTTTTCCTTGCTCTCGCATGGCCACTCACACCTTCGGGGTGAGGTGGTGTCACGGGGAAGCTGAAATCTCCCCCCACTGTATGGGGGTCCAGCTTCTCCTAGTATCACCCCTTGCTGCGTGTGTCACTGGTCGTGTGTCACCGTATGACACTCACCTGCTAGAAAGCTCACTCCCGTAATCCTTCTATCAGCTTTGTTATCACCGGTTTCACCATCACTGCCTTCTGAGTTCCTGTTGCAGTGAAATAGTTATATATATATATTCACACAAATATATACCTATTTTCACTTGTTCTATCAATGGCGCCACAAACCCAAAAAGATAAATAAGTCTAAAACTTATCAAACCTCGATGCTCCTCAAATTTTGTATGCATATGCAAGGTGAGTAGATTAAAATATGAAAACAAAGTAAGTCCGATGTGGTTGGGTATCATCCCAAGCTAGGTTGCCCTAGACTTCCACATCTCAAAAAGGTGCGTCCCTCCTCGCCATCGGAAAACCTGCGACACAAGCTGCACACACCGAATACCGTGAGTTCGCATATATGCAATAAACGAATTGAAAAATAAAAAACAGCCAAACACTTCCGCAATCCCTGCACATAACACAACAGTCACAGTGAACACCGTTCCGGCCATGAGGCGCAGGAACGTTGAGAAAATTATGAGCAGTAAATGTCGCAGCGAGCGCTTTATGGTTGAGCTAGTCAACGGTAGGCTATTTAATTTAGAATATTTTTTCATAAGTTTAGAATACCCCATTTTCATCGTTAATTTAGAATAAGTTTTCTTTATGTCATCCGGCTATGACCGGTGCATGCATCCATGACGCTGTGACACTGTACCTGTTGAGCTATCCCCATGCCATGCGAAATATTACACTGAAGAGTTGTCTTGCCGTGATGTCCATATGTCCGAATGGAACCAAAAACCGTTCGATTTTAATCGAACGGTTTTTGGTTCCATTCGGAAAGATTCAAGTAACTCAAATATATGTATCTTGGCAGTATTCGTGCCAAGTTTCGTGCTCTAGGACGCACGGGAAGCCCTCGGCTGTTTGGCATCTTTGGGTTTGGGTGTCACGTTCGAACCCAAACCCAAAACATCTGCCTTAGAAATAGATTGCGCGTTTCGCGCACAAGTAACTTGAAGCCTTGAGCTTCTGGTAACTTAAATATATGTACCATGGTAGTATTCGTGCCAAGTTTCGTGCGTTAGGACGCACGGGAAGCCCTCGGCTGTTTGGCATCTTTGGGTTTGGGTGTCACCTTCGAACCCAAACCCAAAGGCAAAGGCATAGGACAGTTTCGTAGATTCTGTCCCGATGCCTTTGCAACCTCGCTTGCTAACTCATATTACAATGAATATTCAACATTCAAGCGTTGGATACCCCACGCCAACGGGAAGCGCTCGGCTGATTTGTTATTTGGGTATGCGCACCCAAATGACAAAAAACGCATCTTTGAAACTCGTTAGTTTCAAAGATGCGTGGCCGATGCCTTCGTGCTTATGTGTGTTAATCCATATGAAATATTCCATGGAATAAATGTGAATATCCCGCACAAACGGGAAGCGCTCGGCCGTTTTGTAAAATTAGGGTGCACCCAAATACAAAACGCATCTTTGAAACTCGGAAGTTTCAAAGATGCTTGCCGGTCGCGTGCAGCGGTAAAAGGCAAGTCAAAGGGTTTAGAATCTAGAAGAAGTACAGGGGCCTTTTTTTCAAGCAGGACACGCCGTGAGTGTCTATTACAACGGCGCCCACCATTATCACAAGCGAGACAAACCTTCTTAAAGCTTTTTGGAGGCTTCCTCATGATGGCACCAGCGGGAACGAGAGCGTTTGACCTGCGTGTGCACATTATTTGAACAGGAGTCGTGAAAAGGACCACCGGTCATAGCCGGATGACATCAAGAAAACTTATTCTAAATTAACGATGAAAACGGGTTATTCTAAGATTAAGAAAACTTATTCTATATTAATTATTTTTCCCTAGTCAACGCCAGCGCCAACGGTAATCGTATCCGCGATATCGATGGAAGATAAATTGATTATCTGTTTTAATAATCCTGGAAATTAAATTCACGATGACACGCGAGACGATGCAAGACGATATGACCGTCACGCTGGTTCAGAATATTGGACCCCGGCTACCGATCATAATTCATTATGACACCTCTGCTCCTTATGATTTGGAACCTGGCCAAATTACCTTACCTTACCTAATCAGCAGCAAAGCGCGAATATCAACGGGTGACACAGACGACGAACTTCCGCGATCTCACGATCGCCAGACGCTAACGATGACAGTGCCACTGCAGTCGCGTATATTTACCGCGACGCCATCCACGCGTTATCGGATGGCATGGCATGTTGGGACGCAAAAAGCCAAGCACTGTCGCACACATGATCTCACGGTCAGATCTCAGATGGCCTCAGAGAGCTCTAGTGGAGATCTCTTTTTTTTTTTGAGATCGACCGTGCCTAGTATTGAACATTTTACGAGCTAGTTTTTTTAGATATAAATGTTCTAACCTAAGGGAGGTGGCCCTACGGTCCTGGAAAACGTTAGTATGCTGCTAACGACATGCTAAACGCGTGCCATGGACATGCTATGACATGCTAACGCCAGATAAGTGTTAGCATGCGTGCTAACGGCATGCTAAAGCCCCATAGGTGTGTTAGCATGTCCATGCTAAAGGCATGCTAACGCCACTGCGCCTTAAGCATGTGTTCGCGCCAACTTGAGGGGTAGTGAGTGGTGAGGCATGTGGGTGTGCGTAGATCACCAGGAACATGTTATATGGTGATTAGAAGGGCAGGGGAAGGATATGCCACGGAGTATGATGCGATTCGGGTCAGGTGGTAAGCGAGCGGAATTCCTCGGAAAGGTAGGGACGTTAGTATGTCGCTAGCATGTTCTTAGGACGCCGATAGCACGTCAGTGTTAGCATGTCATTATCACACATCAGACATGCTAAAGGCATGCTAACGCCACTGCGCCTTAAGCATGTGTTCGCGCCAACTTGAGGGGTAGTGAGTGGTGAGGCATGTGGGGGTGCGTAGATCACCAGGAACATGTTATATGGTGATTAGAAGGGCAGGGGAAGGATATGCCACGGAGTATGATGCGATTCGGGTCAGGTGGTAAGCGAGCGGAATTCCTCGGAAAGGTAGGGACGTTAGTATGTCGCTAGCATGTTCTTAGGACGCCGATAGCACGTCAGTGTTAGCATGTCATTATCACACATTTAACATTCTAATAATGTCATCCTATGCACTCAAAGAAGTCGGCCGTTGGGTCGAGAATAACGGCGGTCTCCATGCACGGATGTGGCACAATAACAACTTGTTGTTCTACTCGATTGGGTAATATGAATGGCTCCTTGTGCTCAAAGGCTGCTGGGTCAACGTGCGGGTTGAAGGTGTAGACCGTCCTAGTCAAATCATCCGGGCCGAGAATGGAGTTTCGTAGACGGTAGGCCTTGATCTGTTTCTCGGTCGGCTTTGCAAGCCAATCGCACTTGAGTAAGGTGTACAACTCTCCAGCAATCTCCACTCGCAGTATTTTGGTAATGCGGCCGTGCCTGCATTTCGCCAAGCCCACGATTGTGAAAACCACCATTGCTGGTCGAAATGCCCTTAATATGCGGTTAGAATGGTATCCTTGTGCTAATCACATTGACTGAAGTAATTTGCCGGTGCCCCTTGGAAGCCCGTGGACATACAATGAGCAACCCAACCAATCAAAGAGGTCGTAGAAAACGTGGACCATCGCAGCCAACGTCATGACCCCGTCCGTTGCCTCACATCGAAAAACCTTGCCCGCGAACCGCACCTCTATTATTAACCGATCCGCGCAAATGGTTGTATAGGAGGGCTCAGGCATCTGGTCCACCAAGTCGCCAACAAGTATCGATGCCCAAGGGTCATGGTAGGCTTTGCGATATTCCACGGTACATCCTCGCACAAGATTGCGAAGTCGATTGTCATACTGCTCGTCGTCGCCCTCTCTCAAAGACGCGGGAGGAGTGGTACCGTCGGTGCTGGAGTCGGAGTCGTCCTCTCTCAAGGACGGGGAAGGGGTGGTGTCGTCGGTGAGGTCGCCCATCGGCTCGGGGAGTGGCGAAGGCGAGGCGGGATGCAGGGAGTCGTGGCCGAGCCTGGAGATAGCACGCACTTATACTGCCGTTAGTATGCTACAGGCGTGCTAACAATATACTAACGCCCGGCGATAACATCACGAGTAGGGACGCACCTCGCCAATTTGGCATCGTTATGGCTCATGAAGAGGTCGGCGACCTGGGGCTCGGCATCGACCTCCATCATGGATGAAGAGTCAGATTCGCCCTCTCTCAAGGACGGGGACGGGGGAGGGGTGGTGTCGTCGTTGGGGTCGCCCATCGGCTCGGGGAGTGGCGAAGGCGAGGCGGGCAGCGGGGAGTCGTGGCCGAGCCTGGAGATAGCACGCACTCATACTGCCGTTAGCATGCTAACGGAGTATCAAAGGGACCCTAACGCCGACATGCAAACATTCCAAAGCAAGGGGGGGGGAAGGGGGGCTCACCTCGCCAGGTTGTTGGCATCGATGGAGGCGGCGACAATGTGCATGATTTTCGCGGCAATGGACACGAGACAATCTGCCACTTCACGTTCCCGTACTTGTATGGAAAATGCGTGGTCCCCGTACATTACCTTGCTTGGTTCTTCAACCAAAATGGACGGGATTGGCAACCATGTCGGGTAGCGCCGTTGGGTGGTTAGCATTTCTAGTGCGCAAGCATGAAACTCGTGGGGAGTCATGCAAGTCGGTTCGTCCTTGGCATGACAACAGGTGTAAATGTGAACCATGCCGACGTGTCTGTACTCCCGCACTTTCAACAGGCCAGCGGTTACTTCACAAAGAGCACGCTGCATCTCGAGTGACGGGCACCTGCCAAGTTCGAAAGCGGCGGGTTAAAATACTTTCAACAGGTCGTATAACAACAAGCGAGCCCTTAGATAGGCCTTCAATATTCCCGAGCACTATATACGGCATCCTACAAACCATATAGTACGACTTTTTGAAACATGCATGTCGTGGTTGCATGTACGCGACCCGCGTACATCTCGAAAGGAATGCTAAAACTATAGGATAAAGCACTCACCTTGGATCATATACACACGCCACCGTGGTTTCCGCCCATTGGCTGACTCGAAGCTCCTTCGTGGGCTTCTCGAAAAGGTGACCCAACCGGAAACCCTCCGAACGACCAACGGTCTCGCAGGCAACAAGTGCCGTTGCCGGCCTACTTGGGCGGGAGGTGGTACCATTCACCAAACTTGGATGTGGTATCGAGGGTACTGGGTGAGGAGCTGGGTTACGCATGGCCTGGCGGGATAGTCGTGGCACATTGCTTTTGTCCATTGGTCGTTGTTGTTGTTGTTGGAGGGAAAGGCCACGGTGGCCCGGGGCCGTACGAGGTGTTCTTGCGGGCGCAAGCACGACCTCGTCCTCGGATGCATTGGGGGGAACTTGGCGAGCCGATTCTTCACGTAGCGCGGAGAAATGCTCTCCTTTTCGGGGCATTGCAACCCTATTACCCCGCGACCCCCCCTCCCCCCTCCCCCTACCTTCATAGTAATTGGAGTATAGGAGGTCCGAAAGACCTTCGTTAGGTAGCACGTCACTAGGATGAGCATATCAGGCTAACGACATGCTACGGAATAGATTCTTTTGAGGAATCTTCTTCAGATGTGTCATAATTTCCGAGTTTAGCATGCTTGTAGCATGCTAAACTGTCTCGTAGCACGCCGGTAACACGCCCGTTACACGCCTGTAGCACGCCCGTAGCACGGCAGTAGCATGGCCGTAGCACGGCCGTAATATGTCCTTAGAACGTGTGCTAACTGGAACATCGCATGCTAAAGACATACTAAAGAAGCGAATCTTTTAGGGAATATTCCTCCGGCGTGTTATCACGTCCGTGTTTAGCATGCCTTTAGCACGGTTTTCAGTCCGTAGGACGCCCGTAGCACGGCAGTAGCACGCCCGTAGCATGCCAGTAATATGTCCTTAGCACATGTGCTAACTGGAACGCCCATAGTTAACGCCCATATATGCACGTGCTACCGACGTTTTACCGCCGTGCTAACGGCGTGCTAAGCTCAGACGTGCTAACAGGCCTGAGGAATATTCCTGGAAAGATTCTTATGTTAGCATGCCGTTAGCACGTCGTTAGAGGTCATAGTAATTATACACATTTATATATACATATGACCTCTAACGACGTGCTAACGGCATGCTAACAGGAGAATCTGTTAGGGAATATTCCGCAGGCCTGTTAGCACGTCTGAGCTTAGCACGCCTTTAGCATGGTTTTCAGTCCGTAGGACGCCCGTAGCACGGCAGTAGCACGCCTGTAGCATGCCAGTAATATGTCTTTAGCACATGTGCTAACTGGAACGCCCATAGTTAAGGCCCATATATGCACGTGTTACCGCCGTGCCAACGGCGTGCTAAGCTCGAACGTGCTAACACATAATAGGAATATTCCTGGAAAGATTCTTATGTTAGCATGCCGTTAGCACGTCGTTAGAGGTCAAAGTAATTATACACATTTATATATACACATGACCTCTAACGACGTGCTAACGGCATGCTAACAGGAGAATATTTTGAGGAATATTCCTATTATGTGTTAGCACGTCTGAGCTTAGCACGCCGTTAGCACGGCGGTAGAACGTCGGTAGCACGTGCATATATGGGCCTTAACTATGGGCGTTCCAGTTAGCACATGTGCTAAGGACATATTACTGGCATGCTACAGGCGTGCTACTGCCGTCCTACGGGCGCCCTACGGACTGAAAACCATGCTAAAGGCATGCTAAACACGGACGTGCTAACAGGCCTGAGGAATATTCCCTAACAGATTCGCTTCTTTAGTATGTCTTTTGCATGCGGTTAGCATGTCGTTAACACATGATGTGATAACGACATGCTGACGACATGCTAACATAATGTGGGGGGAGAATGTTTTCACAAATTTCCCTATCACGCTAAAGCCAAACCAACATAAATTGAAAATTCTCAGGGGGCATCGATCCAGTGACCTCACGCGCAGACGTAAACTTCATGTCCACTCGACCACGTGACCATAACGATGGGCATTCCGAGACGATGACAATAGTGAATCGATCGATGAGGATAGACGATGACGCGAGTGAAGGGCTTGGCGAAAATTAAAAAAAGAAATTGAACGCAAACGGCTACCGTGCGATAGACGATAACGATATACATATTCCTCCTGCGTGCCTGCGATCCCCAACCCGAACCCGCGAGCGCGAGCGTCATGCGGTGGATTATTCCATCTCCAATCGTCCGATGGCATGGCATCGCATGGCATGGCACACGTTTCGCAGAATTCGTCATCGTCATCGTTATCGTCGATCGTGCTCGCGTGACGAGGACGTGCTGTGACTTCTCACGCCCCCCAACGCCCAACGGGAAGTGAAGGTGTCCACTGTACAGAAGGCATTTTTACATAATACTGTAAAAGTTCAAACTCACCTCTACACCCGTCAACGCTTCACATTTCACCGTCCAGCAGTGTGCAGCAGCGTGTGGTGGCCTCGCCAGCGGGTTGCATGTTATGATATTTCTCATTCTTGCTCGCTGCAATATGTCACAGGTTTGTAGTGCATGTTTTTTATATGTATATGTATTATTTTGTGTGTGCTTAGCGCGATCATCCTTGGCATGCGCGGAACTTTGACTTGGAGTGAACGGGAAGATTCCCGCGAGTCCTTTGCACTCGAAATAGTTGGTTCAAATCCAACTCACTCCACCTCTCCTTTTCAGTTTCCTTCGTTAATTTCGTTTGTCACTTATATTATCTTTCATCTTTACTAAACGTTACTTGGTTGGTTTTGTTTTTCAGATCGCTGAAAATATTCGAGTGGTGAAATCGTTTTTTCCACCATCATCTCGCGTTCACATTCGCGCTTCTTTGAGGTTCCTAGGTTGCTAGTTATGTTTTGCACAAGGGAATCTTTAATGCGCTTTCCGCTTTTTACTAAGTGTTGGTTCTTTGCTTTACTTTTCAGAGTAGAGAAAGCAAAATTTCAGCCCATGACCAACGCCAAGACTTAAGGTAAAAGCTATACCCTTTCTAAGTTAGAACCTAAGTTGTTGTGATTTTGTGTGAAGTTTCTCACTTGACTAAGTGTTGGTTTATTGTTCCACTTGCTTTTTCAGATCGAATGAGAATGGGCGAGTGGAAAATCTCGGAAGGTTTTACTCCAAGACCAACGCCGAGATTTCTCGCTTGTTGCACGTTGTTTTAAAGAGATTAGGTTGATTCCCTAGAGGCAATTTTCGGACTAGAGCCTTGTTTTGAGCGAATTAGGCTACGATGGGGCTGCCCTACTTACGATTGGATTGTAATGTGGATAGTAAAAATATTAACGTTTCTAGACTTCCCAATTGTATCCCATCGTGCCTAGCTAGCTACACTATCGTATTAATATGATTGTATTAAACATGCTCGAGTGTTCCATGCGTATGCGTGATGTGCTAGCCTTCGCATAGCATACGCATTGTGAACACACTTTATGTAAGTAGCACACATTTTCGCAATCCTCTAGTGATATAGTGCATATAGATAGGCCTCGTACACGCGAGTGCTAAAGGCATACTAATGACATTATATGCACATGCTAACATCAGTTATCATATCGGCGTTTCTTAGTATGTATGTAGTACGTCCATAGCATGTCGTTAGTCTAGTATCGTTAACATGTGAATAGCATGTCGATAGTATGCGTTTAGTATGTACTTGTTAGTACGATCATAGCATGCTAAAGGCATGCTAATGACACTATATGAACATGCTAACATAAGTTATCATATCAGTGTTAGTATCCGCGTAGCACGTCCATAGCATGTTTTTAGTATGCGTTTATGATGGTTGCGTTAGCATGGACATATTATGCTAAAAACGTACTAATGCAATGCTATGGACATCATATTGGCATACTAAACCACTTGGCTTGCCATTGTTAGCATGTCCGTAGTATGCCGTTAATATGCCGTTATGATGCCGTTAGTATGTCGTACTAAGAACGTGCTAACGCCATGCTAACGTTGCGTTAGTGTGTCGTTAGCACATATCGGTAGTATGTCGTTAGCATGTCGTTAGCATATAAATTCCACTTAGGACATGTGCTAACGGCATGCTAACGACATACTACCGACTGTTAATATGTCGTTAGCATGCATTGTTATAATTCGTTAACATGTCGTTAGCACGCGTTTAGCATGTCGTTATCAGCATACTAACGTTTTCCAGGACCGTAGGGTGGGTAGATATTTTTCGACCCACCTCGCTCGCGGACACTAGGTAACATATAATTTTATAAACGACTGGACGGACGTGGACGCATACTCGTGAAGGTATCGAGCAGATAGACCTAGCATACATCGTTTTGTCTCCATATACTATTTATCTTATACAAAAAATTTCGATGTAATCGCCGCAGTCATGATGACCCAAAAGGCTACATCGCGACCGTAAATATTCTGTCAGACTGTATCTGCACTATCAGATTCCGTATTCTGACAGGTGGGTAACTCGAAACCGACTAAATGTGCATAATAATGCCGTTTAATGTGCATGTACGCTTCCGGTCAAAGCTGTGCTAAGGTCAACTTTTCACGGCGGTTCGATCTATCGGAAGGGTTTCTTCTCGTTCGCAGGATTCCCGCCTGCTAACGAGAGCCCTAGGGTAGGGGTTCCCGCCCGATCGTTTCCGCCTTTCAATTTGGCGCATGATGCCTGAGATTTGAAAGATTTCTTTCCGATGAATCTTTCAAACTAAAAATTTTCTCTCCGATATACTTCAAGTTTCACTCGAAAACATATCGTCAACGTTCCACTACGGTGCGTACGTTTATCGCTCAGGGTTCGCTTTGATCCGCTGCATTATCCGCCTTGCAGTATGGCGCATCCAAAAGTGGATAAGATTAATGAAAAATATTCCGAAAGTGTTTCTCAAAGACGCAGAAAAGTTTCGCTCGAAACCCTTCTGGCCGTTTTGCGCTCAAAGAAACAGCAGATCAATCTGCTAGTTCTGAAGCGCCATCCCGGATGTGCCGCGGGGCTCGAAGCGTGTGAACCAAATGACCAAATGAAACACAGATGCACACATACAGCGTTGAAAATATGTTTAAGTCGTTGTTATTACTATTTCTTAGCGTTCCCTTCGGCAGGATACCGAAGGGAATGCCGTTTTGCGGATGCCGGTTCCCGCTTCCGCCACACGAAGCGGGGAATCCGGGATCTGCTTCCAGTCACCGAATCTGTGCGGGGATGCTTCCTAGCGTTCATAATACCTTATATTAAACATTATTCGCTTCTAATATATCGCGAAGAGTTATCAATCTCTTCATTAATCTACCCTGTTGCACTAGGTTTTCACAGTGTAAAGCGCTTAAGAAGCGCGAACGGAAGCGGACAGATTCCAGAAAGATACCGGTGCGATTTCAATAACGGTTTAGATGTCCTTCCGATGTAATCGAACGGCTGTACGGAATTTGTAAACAATGAAAAATATAATTCGCATCTGAGGATTTTCATTACACTCTTAATACGCCGTACGGCAGTTTGCCAGAGTTCTCCATCATTATCTTCATCCACGAAAGCAGTCGGATCAAGAATTTGCTAAATCCAGATCGTTTAAAGTAAGTTATATTTCAGGTATATTCGATGCATCTTGAGTCAGAAGATGGTGTATGAAATGATGTTCATTACAGTTCTTGCATCATTAATTTCCTCGTCCAGAATGCCATTCTGGACGAGGATTCTGCCCGCGCGCGAACTTTGCATCTTTATTCCTAAATCCTCAAAAGCGACCATTTATATCATTTATATATCATTTATACTGATCTTCAGAACAAGGAACGAGGAACAAATTTTCAGCCACCTCCAGAGGTGTCTCAAACTTTTCTCCTCGTTTTGTGGAGTCCTCGCGTTGGGCAAGCGAATAAATTTGAGCCACGTGGAGTCATATCTGCCGAGTTCAGAATTTCAAACCGAGCTCGGTGAACGTTTTCAAGCAGAGCTTGGACAAAATAAACGTTTTCATCTTATCGTTATGGAACTTGTGACACAGGGGCTGCAAAAAAACCAAGATATGGGACCGCTCCTTGCTCAAGCCTTACAGCAGACTTTGCCTGCCCAAGCCCGCGGAAACCCTTTGCAACCCATCACGAATAGTCAGTCCATCCCCGCTTCGGAACCCAACGAAAAGGCCCAAACCCCTGTCGTGCCAGCCGTTGATGTTGACGAAAGGGTCAGAATACTGCTTTAGCAATATTTGATGGGAATCCCAACTTCACCCCATACTGGGGGGAGTTGTGGATCCTCTTCTGTCACCCCTCGCCTTGAGGTGCCACGTAGGCAGTCAACGTTCTCTGCGATAATAAAACACCCAGTATTTTATTATCTTCACCTTAGTACTGTATCTGAAACCCTTGAGTCCACGGCTTCAGCTTTCGTCTCTGTGAAACCTTATAATATATTACAGCCGTATATATTTTAGCTTTCCCATCAGGCTTGGGCTGCACCACTTGAAGCAGTGGTCTTTTTGCTTTTCGGTCCTTACTTTGGTCAACGCATCTCCAGCGACACCCGCGACTCCAGCGGTTTTTCACTTATCATCACTGAAATTTTGCACCTCCAGCCACGGCATCTACAGCCTCTTGCACCACCAGCACCCTGCCTCTCTTCGATTCGCAGATCCACTTCCTGGCGTGACGTACCGCGCCAACATCACCGACCGCATCTCCAGCGACTTCGCGCACCTCCAGCGTTAACTTTCTTCTTCTTATCTTACTTTTGGCATCTCCAACCTCGTTGCACCACCAGCACTCGTTCTCTTTTTGAATTCAATTCGCAAGTCTCTTTGGCGTGTCGTACCACGCGCTCATCTCTGCGGCATCTCCAGCTCTTCACAATTCCGATCTATTTTTTCACTTTCTGGCCAGCAGCGCTTCTCCTGCAGCAAAACTGGCTTACCGCACGACTATTTTGACGTCACCGACGTCTTCCTCGTCAAATTCTACCCCAAATTGAGTCTTTCATCACTTGATTTAGTTATTTTTCCAAAAAGTTATCGTTTCGCACGAAACCCAAACTTTTTAACTTACAGATTTTACAGTTACAACGGCATGGCTACTTTACGCCAACGTACGCGCATGGCCACTCTGCGTTCTACGCTAAATTTACTTAGAGATCAACAATCTACCGCTGGCTACAATCTGGTGGTGCTTGGTGGTGCCTATACCCCAAGCACCAACATCGGCTCCGGCGTTTTCGTCAATATCGACCGCGAGGATTTTGACTTCGTCGCCCTCGCCTCTCCTCATCCTTCGCTGCCAGCTTTACATGGCCGACGTCTGTTTGTGTGTGGTGGTGTTATTGCTGCCACCCACACCCTAGCCTGTTCGTCCATTTCCAATTTCGCAGGATGCAGCTCTGCTTTCCGGTGCTCTTTTCGCATTTTGCGGCCGCGGCCATCGTGCCCTACCCACGCCGGCGCGTTCGCTCCGGTGGTGCCGCGCATCCTTCGGCAGCACACTTGCACAGGGGTAGGGTGAAATTCTTCGTTTTAGCTGGTGCTTGCCTCTTCACCATCGAGGACTCCGCCGCCAGCGAATTAGTCTGCTATGTTTTAGCAGCCTACCCCGCGGGAGTAGTTAATCCCCGCGGCACATGCATGGGCGTAAGCCCCTAGAGCACAACACAATAAGATTAGCGCGGGCGGATGCCGTACTAGCTGGGTTGAGAAAGGCCCCTTGATTTTTGTGATGTGTGCAGTTAGGGTTTCCTGTGTTTGTTGATTAGGATCTACGTGTGGCACCTCACACCTTCGGGGTGAGGTGGTGTGATGGGAATCCCAACTTCACCCCATACTGGGGGGAGTTGTGGATCCTCTTCTGTCACCCCTCGCCTTGAGGTGCCACGTAGGCAGTCAGCGTTCTCTGCGATAATAAAACACCCAGTATTTTATTATCTTCACCTTAGTACTGTATCTGAAACCCTTGAGTCCACGGCTTCAGCTTTCGTCTCTGTGAAACCTTATAATATATTACAGCCGTATATATTTTAGCTTTCCCATCAATATTCTGATACTTCAACTTGTTTTCATGGGTGTTCTACGACCTAATTGCGTGAGCATCCTTGAAAACGAGAGTCTTGCCGTGACCTCACACCTTGGAGCGCTTAATCGAGCATCCGCTAAACCCCCGCAAGGGCGGGGGTATATCGGATGGGCGCAACGGATGCGCAAGAGTCTCGTCATCACTATTCTGTCCCTCTTTTTAGTTCACTCAATTCCAATCAAAAGATACAAGCATAAATCAGTCGAAAATCAGTTTAACTTGTAAAGTTGGAACTTTGCGCAAAGCGGCAAGCTCGCGGGCATCTCAAAATGTCGAGATGTCCTCCCTTGATCCCAAGAATGTCGGTACCCCCGGGTTACTAACAGTCTTGGGAATAACATACAAACCATATGCGTGCTTAATATCACGTACATGGTTCAAATACTCAAGGTCAAACAAGGGCTACTGTAGTCCTTTCGGTAGCAACTATGAATGAATCGCCAGTTCGTTTCGGTCGGCTATCTGACGTGGAACTTGGTTTTTCCGACGTGTCACTCCGAATTTCGGGAACATCCGTGAGAAGATGCAAACCCCGATGCTCCTCACTCCTCGATTTATGTCCGGAAATTTTTGCGGCCACAGTTCCAAGAACTCCTCGCGCGTGCCCTCGCGATGCCTCGCGGTCCTCAGAATTTAAAATGAGGAATTTAATGATGCAAGAACTGTATTACAAACGAAAAACGACGCCGTACGTCAGTCTGGTCTGGGCATGGCGCTGGCTCGGCGCGAGTTATGGCGAGGGATGTTCAACCGTCATGCGTACATGTCGGGGGATTAACTTTTAATCCCCACGGTGTCACATCGATATCACCGATGTCATCCCCGATGTCATAAGCTGTCATTTTTCTGAAATCTGAAATCTGAAAGCTGTGGCTTTGCTTAGCGTCGACCTTCTGTACTGTAGATTTCTGTCCCATTGTCCCATTTTACTCCTGCGACATTCGATGTTCTGAAAACTCGACGTTTCCAGCAGGTCTGGTCTCTTCCGAGCCCGCGAGCCAGAATAGGTCTTCACGGTGAGCCTGGACCATATGTTTTTTTGAATTTTCGAACATTAACCTCGTTTTTGATACCCAGGTTCGCTTTTTGTTTGAGTGTGCCTTCTTGTGTTTGCGTAGTGTGTATTCGTGTAAACGCTCCGCTCCGTGCGGTCATGTGAAACTCCGGCATTGTTCTATTAGCCATGGGAGTCGCATCCGTGCGCGATAGGCGCTTCAAGATCAATGAGGCCTACAAGAAATCAGTCAGAAGAACTACTATCAAAGCAGCATCTCGAGGTTTGCTAGGTTGTGTGAAATGCAAGGCGGATAGAGAAGGTCGCCACTGTAACAAAGCCCACAACAGATCTTGGGTTCATTGCAAGCGCCATGGTTCGCAAGCATGGCTCTCCAGTATCAATTCAGAAGCGCTAGCAACCTCCAAAGAGAGTGGGAGCAATGGCAACCCTCCTTCCACCACTCCTCCTGTTCTTCTTCCCCCAGATGCCGGCAAATGGAAACGGCCGACTCGCTCTGAATTAGACACTTTCTTATCTACGCGATACACAACAGCTATTCAGCGAGGTCTTCCAGATTTGAGCGCTCAACCTCGCCTGAAATTAACCTCTTGGTCTGTGGCTGATGTTCAACGCCTATTTCAGAATGCAGTGGTCACATCACACCCCCGATTCCTCACTCTGCCTCCCAACCTTGCAGCAGACCCCACCATCTCGCCCCCAAGATTCCACCAAGCTTTCACCCACTCGTATGATGAGCTTCATATTGGAGTAGTGGAGGTGGTTGCTGCGCTCATTGAGTCAGTTGAGCTAACCGAATTCTTAATCCTTCCTCAGGGAGATCAAGCCACCTCCTCAGCGATACACGAGACTTTTGGTGTTCACAACCCACCTCTGAATCAAGCTACACCTACCTCTAAGTTCCGACCCGAGAATCGCTTGGTTCCTAATCTTGTAGTTGGTACGATGTCCGATCTCTTAGTAAAGTGGAATACCTTTGACTTACCCTTTGACCCAGAGGATCAACTCCACTACACTATTCCGCCTCCAACAAAAGTTTGTGCTGGTGGAGTGGCAAAGCCTATCGCCCTCACATTCGCCCTATCCAGCTGCAAGCTATATCTCGTGGACCTCGTCAGAATGCGAAGCCCTTTCTTACCCAATGGCGTTCTCCCTTGTGCTAACTCCAATTGTCCCAAACCACACCCTCAGGCTCAGTACTGGGGGGTCACCCATCTTGGTGCTGGTGGCATCACACGCATCTTGCGTGCAGACGGCTTCTTCGATTTCATAACCTCCGTTCATAGGGTGTGCTTGACTTGTGGCACCACATCCTATGACCACGCCCCAGCCGTGCTTTCGCAACTGCCCCTGGTCCTACGACAAGAGATTGACATGGACATATCTACGGCGTCCCTCTCTTCTACGATGCTCACCCGTAGTTGTGCTCATGCTCTTCGTCTTTTTCAGACACGCCAGATTGGAGCATCCACATTCTCCACCACCGCACACAATCTTGCAATCAGGACATTCACGGAGCGGGAAGGTGAATACTACTCCATGGGCTTAGAGTACCTACACCACCTCGAGGTATGTCTCTTCCATGATAGTTCCGTTCAACTCTTTACGTTTGCCTTTTGTCACGAAGAGATTGACACAAATTGTAAACATTTTTCCAACTCTAAACCCTAAAACCCTAAACAACTTGCAGGCACTGGTTGGAGATAGCCTGTGGGACAACATGTCCCCTACACAACGACTTGCTCTGCAATCTGTGCGGCAGGAACTGCTTTCCGCCAAGTTCTCCACTTATGTCGTGCCACCATTTCCCGGTGCCGCTCAGTTGTGCTTGGACGAGCCCGTCTCTCGACAGATTTTATCTCAGCATCTACAAGATGCACTGGCGAGTGTCGCTACTTTCAGGCGTAGGGAGCTGCAAGGTGTTGTGGCGAAGATATCCTCTTCCTATGATGTATCCTACTATGCCGCCCCTGTTTGCGGAGCTAAAGGTTTGGCCTCTCATACCATCTGCACCCTGCCATCTGCACCCCGCCATCTGCACTCTGCCATCTGCACTCTGCCATCCGCACCCCCGCCATGTGCAACCGGCCATCCGCACCCCATTTGCACCCCCGGCCATCTGCATCCTGCCATCTCCCACCCTGCCATGTGCACCCGTCATGTGCACCCTGCCATTTGCACCCTGCCATCCGCGCTCTGCCATCTACACCCTGCCATCTGCACCTTGGCATCTGCACCTTGCCATCTGCACCCTGCCATCTGCACCCTGCCATCTGCACCCTTGCCTTGAGCATCGATAGGCGGGGGTGCGGGGTGGGTTTGCCCCTTGCGCTTGCTTAGGTTTGGCCTCTCATAACACAGAGACTGGGGAGCTCTGTAATGCCACGGCGGTGCCTTCCGAAAAACTCGAGTACATGGCGCCAATGCTTCAAAGGTCCGCACTACGCCCTGGTTGGGAAGCAGATACCATCTTCTATGACAAGGCGCCCGACCGTGAAGCCGATGTGAAGCGAGTATCCGGTATGCATGTTCCCGCTGCTCTTTGCCCCTTCTTAACGTTGCGTTGGTCATTGTGTAGTTCACTATGCATAGTACATACACATTGCATCACACATACATACACATGTCATCAGTGTGTCATCAGCCATCCCACCGGTTAGGGTGCAGTCATCGGATGGCTGCGATTCATGAGGCATGCATTGCATCATTATCTTGCACGGGATGTGCCGAGCATTTTGACATATGGATGGCCCCAAGGGGCTCCGTGAGCCTCCGGGAGGGCCCTTTCAAGCTCGGGGGGTAGGGTAAGGGGTGGTGGGCATGCGCATGTCATCAGTGTGTCATCAGCCATCCCACCGGTTAGGGTACAGTCATCGGATGGCTGCGATTCATGAGGCATGCATTGCATCATTATCTTGCACGGGATGTGTCGAACATTTTGACATATGGATGGCCCCAAGGGGCTCCGTGAGCCTCCGGGAGGGCCCTTTCAAGCTCGGGGGGTAGGGTAAGGGGTGGTGGGCATGCGCATGCCATCAGTGTGTCATCAGCCATCCCACCGGTTAGGGTACAGCCATCGGATGGCTGCGATTCATGAGGCATGCATTGCATCATTATCTTGCACGGGATGTGCCGAGCATTTTGACATATGGATGGCCCCAAGGGGCTCCGTGAGCCTCCGGGAGGGCCCTTTCAAGCC
>LGRX02009582.1:0-12286 GCA_001247695.2 Cymbomonas tetramitiformis | reverse complement strand
GCGCGTGCGGTCAGGCAAGCTGAGGCATGAGAGCACGCGCGTGCGGTCAGGTAAGCTGAGGCATGACAGCACGCGCGTGCGGTCAGGCAAGATCAGTCATGAGAGCACGCGCGTGCGGTCAGGCACGCTGAGTCATGACAGCACACGCGTGCCGTCAGGCAAGATGAGTCATGAGAGCACGCGCGTGCGGTCAGGCAAGATAAGGCATGACGGCACGCGCGTGCGGTCAGGCAAGATGAGGCATGAGGGCACGCGCGTGCGGTCAGGCAAGTTGAGGCATGATAGCACGCGCCTGTGGTGAGGCAAAATAACATGCTCGGAAAAAGGTAACGAGCGGTATGCAATCGATACTGAGTTAGTGAGGACGGTGGGTCATTCCGTACAGGCAATTGCAGAGTATAAAGGTCAAGCCATTGGACGGACACCCGGGGTTTTGTCAGAAATTTGAAAGTAGAGGCGGCCTGCTTCGCTGAAATGGAATGCCCGCAATGGGAAGGACTACTTTATATAGGAATCTCGTGGCATACATTGTACGCCTTCTCAAGTGAATGCCACCAGTATTCTTTGGTGTCAACTAGAGGGCATGCATGCGGTGCAGTTTTGCCATTCAGTCAAAGGATCTTTCGGCGTGCTTAGGCAAGATCGGAAACAAAGTGTTGCTAGAGACCTCTTGAAAGCTTGACATGAACAACACGTCGAGAAAGGATTAGGCTAGAGAAAAGTTTGATAGAGCCCAAACAATTACATCACATGTTGACTGAAATTTCATTACTTTGCATACCAAGGAGCGCTGGTAAGTTGGTAACGTGGACACCCCCTTGTCGCCCCCTCGATCACCCCTCGTGTGCCTCAGAATTCGTTGGATCGGATTTCGCCGAGATTTCGCTTTAGGCACCCACCTTGGGCACCCTTCGGTACGTATTAAGGAGTGCCGGTGGGTTGATTGATTGATAACGCTTGTGTCCCCCCACAAGCCCCCATATTTCGTTTGGATTTCGCTTTGGGATACCGCACTCCGTCGTCACAATTTATATATGCTGCATCCTGCACGGTAATCGCTATGCTGCAAGGTGATATGTGTACATTCTGCCAGGGGGGTAACTATTCTGCAGGGTGATATATTTGCTGCAGGGTGAATTACATTTGAAACCATTCAGTCAGATCCCATATTTTAAAAATAGATAAGTTTACATCGGGGGCCGACATTTCATTTAAATCCACATCGTGTGCTAGGAGGCAAGCACAAGGGCCAGAGACGCAAGTAAAAGGGCTAAGAAAACGGCTAAGTACAAAAAGCAACTACAACTATAAAAGTACCCAGTACGGAGTACAGTAGGACCGATCTGAATGATGTTGGTGTGAGGTGCCTAGATCGCTGTACGGAGTACTTAGTACAGTTGAGTTCCGAGTTCAGTTTCATGATGCTTAAGAACTCTATGGCAGCCAGCTTCGGGGATGAGAACTGAACTGAATGAAAAGTAACATAATAAGTGTACGAAACCGTAACCGCTGTATATGTGTATTGAAAGCATACTTGAAGTGAATATCGAAACCGTATTCCGGATAGTTGACCGCCGTAGTATCGAAATCATACCTCGTGCGGTCGTTTGGAGGGCTGCAAGGTTGAAAGCGGTGATTTTTTTTGCTCTACATTCGCGGAGCGCCAATTTTAAAGGAGGGAGGATGGGGAGGCTCCCTCCAGTCCGCCCCCGGTCACGAGAGCCAATAGGGAGACGCCACAGAGATGCACGACACTGAAATGCGGTGAGAAATCGTGCTCGAAACTTTTTATGACCCCCGTGCATTGCCCCCATCAATGTTCTACACCCCCCTGTGGTACACTATTACTAGCAGTTGCTTGGAGGGCTGCAAGGTTGAAATTGGCGATTTCTTTTGCTCTAAATTCGCGGAGCGCCAATTTTAAAGGAGGGAGGATGGGGAGGCTCCCTCCAGTCCGCCCCCCGGTCACGAGAGCCAATAAGGAGACGCCGCAGAGATGCACCGCACTGGAATGCGGTGAGAAATCGTGCTCGAAATCTTTAATGACCCCTGTGCGCATTGGCCCCATCAACTGTTCTACACCCCCTTGTGGTACACCCTTTTTACTAGCATTTGCTTGGAGGGCTGCAAGGTTGAAATTGGTGATTTCTGTTGCTCTACATTCGCGGAGCGCCAATGTTAAAGGAGGGAGGATGGGGAGGCTCCCTCCAGTCCGCCCCCGGTCACGAGCGCCAATAGGGAGACGCCACAGAGATGCACTGTGCCCGTGGGCACTACGACAGATGCTCGGAGATATGTGTTTGATTGAACGTGCAAAGGTACACAATTCGGATTTTTATAATATACTGGATCAGGGCCAGATTGAGGTACAAACGATAATTCGGTTCCGAGTTCTGAAGGCTAAACACTTCTCAAGTGCTCCACTTATTCACTCGTCACTCAGGTTGCAGGGTCAACCACTCGGCAAGCCGATGTCACACTTCGGCTCAACGTTCAATTCCCGATCCGATCTCATTTCTAATTCCGATTCGTCATTCTCGATTCAGATGCTATGTCGACAGGCTGACACGATGACTGCCCCACAGTACTGTCATACTACTGTACTGCATACTGTCATACTGTCATACTGTCATACTGTCATAACCTGACATCTGATATTCGATTTCATTGTCTTTTCAACCCCGATGCGAATCCGACCATTCTTCGAGGGTCTGACTGAGTGCCACGATGACACCCCCCACAGTACTGTCATACTACTATAGTGTCATACTGTGTCATTGTCATACTGTCATACTGTCATACCCCGGACATCTGGTATTCATTCTCATCGTGATTTCAAGCCCAATTTCACTGTCATCGTGCCAATCCCAGATTACCCCCGATGACACACATACAGACGCATAGGCATATCGGCTCACGTTGTGCCTCCGGGCACAACTCTCCCCCCCTTAGGAGTGGTCTACCTCCTGGGATCACTCCGCTAAGGTACCCATCTAAGTTCCAGTTCTTAGGTTTTCTGGTTCCTTTCTGTTTCCAGTTCTTAGGTTCTCTGGTCCCTCTTCGAGCACAGCTTGCCTGCCGCTACCAGGGCACCACTTTCACGGAGAAGGGTGCCACTTGGAATCTAAAGCGGGTCTTCAGTCTTGCGTAGGCGTAAATGTCGGAAAAGTTGTCGCAGCAGAAGTGCTGGCACGGGATATACGCTCGCGGATTGGCCCGCTCCAGTCTGCTGCGGGTGAGGTCCCAGCTGAGCAGTCTCTGGATGAGCACCGGTTGCCCGTCTGCACGCACACGGTGTTGAAGCAGTACAGCGTAGCAGGGGCGTGGGTGGCGCTGAGTTCGTCCATATGCAGGTGGGCTTCATGTACTGCGTACCGTACATGCAGTAGGTACACACCAGCGGAGGAGGGAGCTGGCGCATCATAGGACGAAGCCGTAGCGCGTTAGGGAAGCGACCTCTGGGGTTTTCCATGAACCAATGTTTCGGCTCCAAGTAGTCAATGATCTGCAATGCTCGTCGTACGATTTTGTCAGCCTGGGGAAGATCAGGGGGTCCGCCAGTGGTGCGCGCTTGACTGTACTGCCTACAGGGGGGACTTGCCCAAACGACATCGAAGAATCCAGGCGGGTATTGTTTGTAGTTCCATTGTAGGATGTCAATATATGACGCGACTCGACATGTACAGTCATGGTCGACCATAATGTCGACTGTCATAATAATATATGACATGACATGGTATGACATGTCTGACAGGTATGACACGTATGACATGTATGACACATATGTCATCGGTCATGACCCTGACAGATCTCCCCTCTTAAAAGAGTTGTGACCTCACACGGGCATACCTTTGTATATGTCTATGATGTCTTTGTTGTTGTTGCTTCTTGCTAGTACCAGTCTTCTTACACCGATTTGAGGCGTCCCTCATGGTGTTTTTAGGTTATTGGGGGGAACTGAGTCCACTTTAGTCCCTCACCTTACAGTTCTTAGGATGTAGCCCACCTTTCTGGAAATCGTATCGTATTTCAGAGTGACGTTTCAAGGTTCAATGAATTGCGTTTCGTGATGCAGATTGACGCTGGATTACTGATTGATCCATACGTACCGTGCGTCAGAGTGACGATTCAAAGCATCCGAAGTGTACGTTACGGATTAGTTTGCGCTAGCCGTCATTGCTTTGCGCGAATGATGATCCCACGATTTAACAATTTTAATCGAACGATTCTCGGCCTTGTATATACAACTGATCGTTTGCTGTTCGTTTCCACAGTTGTTATATATTGTGCACCCAACCCTTCCTCCCCTCCTTTAGTTACTCCAGAGGATCATAGGCGGCAACGGGGAGCCCGATTTTGGGGCTTGTATTTAATGCAAGCGGAGGAGGCCCTGCTTACGAGATATCGGAGGGACTTTATAAGCCCACTTTAAACCCTCACCCGTCTGCCAAACTCCTTTTTTCGGTCCGGTACGCGCGCTTTGACGAACATCTATCGCGATGAGTGAGAATGGATTCGCCACGTACTAATGTGAAATTTCTTTAGTCATGTTTGTCAAGCACAACTTAGGATCACAACTCCGTCTACCTCAGTCATGTTCCCGGTAACTTCGGTTGACTGGCCACGAATCCGATGACAAACCACGGATTTGGCTAAGGTAGCATATAGCAGTTTTTATTATCCACAGATATGATATCTCGCATGTGTGCGTATCTGTGCAAGGGTATGATTTTGAACAAGGCTCACTACACCTTTAGCAAGGAAGGATCAATTCTCGCTTCAATGCAACATAATGATAAACATTAAGAGCAAGGTTATATAGATGATCGACATGTATTAGTATATATTACAAGAAGTAAGGGCATAAGGCTTAATATAATGTTTAGCCTTCATAGGCAGCTATAATGTCTGCTGCATTGGGCAGCTCTGTGGCTTTGACCCAGGTGTCATGCTCAGGACCGTAGCCTGCATATCGTACTAAATAGTATTTGACACCTCTAGTGAACTTATCCGAGAGTATATGTGATATCTCAAACAGTGGTTGCCCTTCTTCGGTGATCATCTGTGGCAGAGGCAAAGGTGCTTGGATTGAGTCATTGTACAGCTCTAATCTGGATACAGGCTGTACCGGATGAATACGGATATCAATATTTCCGAAATCTAACTCGTATGCACGTCCATGGCTAAGCACTTTGGAAATGGTGAACGGCCCAATATATGGCTGCTTAAAGTGTCTGCCTGCCTCTGTCAAACCAGTCCATTGAATAAACTCGGTCCGTAAAAGAACTTTCTGCCCTACTGCAAACTGCTTAGGCATGTGAGTCTTATTGAATCTGGCTTGGCTAATTTCTGCTGCTCGGGAAATGTTGTCTACCGCGTTGGCATGAACAACCGAGTACTGGTCAAAATGATCTCGAATAGCTCTTTGTATTGGAACAGGAGCTTCTGGCGGAATAGTGATAACCAGGTCATGAGGCGAAAGTGGTTGCGCCATCGAGTCGAGATAAAATGGTGAATAACCAGTTGATGCAGAAACGGTATTTTTATTTTGCAAACTCCACCAGAGGCAACTTGTCCTCCCACGAATTGGCTGAAGTATCATTGCAACAACACCTGAGGATGAAAAAATGCTACTTAATCAGTTTATAAACCAGAGGATGGTGAAATCAAATCATGAATCAACAATTTCAAAATTACCTGAGGATGTCCTCAATGAAGGCATGGCTCCTCTCATTGGCAGCATTCGACTGTGGATGGTGTGACGATGTCATGGACAATCTCGTACCAGTAGATTTCCACAGTGTCTGCCAGAATGTAGAGGTGAATCTGGGGTCTCGATCTGAGATGATGTTCCTCGGAAGACCATGGAGTTTGAAGATATGCTGCATATAGATAGAAGCAGTATGCTGAGCTGTCCAGGTCATGCTGAAGGGAATGAGATGACAACGATGAGAGAATTGGCACATTACCACAAATATACTGTCGTGCCCATTAGTGGTGATAGGCAGGTCAGTGATCCAATCAAGAGATACATCTAGCCATTTTGTCTTAGGCACGGAATATCGTATATGTGCCTGACCATAAGGCTTGTGTCGCCTCGTTTTCTGGCGCTGACAAACGGGGCACTCCTGAATGTACTTGATGGCTGCCGTTGTCATTCCTGGCCAATAATACCGGCTACGCAGAAGATGAAGCATGCGATTTTTGCCTACATGACCAGAAATAGTGCCTGAGTGGCACTCATGAAGGAGAACGTGGCGGAGCTGTGTGATCTCACCGTCATCTGTGGGGACTTTAGCTGTTGGTGGAATGTACAGCTGTCTGCCATATATGGTCTTACGATAGATCAACCCCTGAATAAGCTCGAAGCTGAAGCTGCTGACTGACTGTAATGAAGTCGATGATGTCAGCTTAGCCAAAATAGTCTGTGCAAATGTGTCACGATCATACTCGGATATAATGATGTCGTGCAGCTGATGAGCTGATGAAGAAGATATAAGAGCAATGAATGTAGAATCTGTAGGTGGTATGTCAATGAGTGGAACCTCGGTGATGTCTATATGTTTCAGACAATCAGTGAGTTCAAAGAGTGTAGAGATACGCGTGAGTGCGTCTGCAACCTTATTCTTCTCGCCAGCAATGTGCTCCATACGGAAGTTGTACTCGGAGAGCTCATCCAACCACCGTGCCTGCTTGGGGCTCAGTGTGGATTTGGTCTGGAAATAAACCAGTGGCTGATGATCTGAGCGTACAATGGTCTCAGGAGCTCCCAACAAGATGTGGCGAAAGAATCTGAAGCCTTCCACAATGGCAAATAGCTCGATCTCAGGAATAGGCCAACGTCTCTGTGTATTGGATAGAGTGACGCTGTGATAACCACATGGCTTCATACCTTTTCCTTGATCCTGGAGTATTACTTGACCAACGTGTGTGCCTGATCCATCGACCTCCATAATAGATGCCAGTTTCTGATCTGGGAGCTGCAATACTGGAGCGTTACAGATGGCACTTTTGAGGTTATCAAATGCCTGCTGCTGCTCAGATTCCCAGACAAACTCTGCATTATCTTTGAGGAGACGATTGAGCGGCTGGGCAATTTTGGAGAACTTTGGTATGAATCTCCTAAATTGACCGACCATGCCCAAGAATGACCGAAGGGATGACTTGCCATCTTTAGCCATACGGCGTAGAGGCTGCTTTCCAACGGTGGGACCATAAGACACTGGAGGCTGAATTGCCATGACTGCTCGGATTCTGTCTTCGATGATGGATAGGCCTGCTTCAGAGATGTGATGTCCGATAAAGTCTATGGATCTGACGAACAACTCCACCTTGGAAGGCCTGATGAAGAACTGATGATCTCTGCAACGTTGGAGGAACTGTCGAACATGCTTCACATGGCCGTCAAAGTCTGGACTGTATACGATAGTGTCGTCCATGAATATGACAAGAAACTGGTCGATGAAGTCAAAGAATGCCCGGTTACCTACACGAAGTGCCGTTGCAGGAGCATTGGTCAATCCGAAGGGCATGACTGTCCATTCATAAGAACCGTATCTAGTGCGAATAGCAGTTTTATGAATGTCGTCTGGATGAATGGGGATCTGGTGGAAGAACTGGTTGAAATCAAATCTGCTGAACCAGCGTGCTCCCTTCAGTTGCTCTAGTAGGGTGTCGTGTGGTGGTAGTGGATACGTGTCCTTTATGGTGATGTTATTCAGGGCACGATAATCACAACACATCCTCCACTTTCCCCCTGGCTTAGGAGCGAAAATGATTGGGCACCCATATGGCGATGATGATGGACGAAGGATACCCAACTCGACATATTTTATGATTTGCCGTTTGAGCTCCTCCATCATGGGTGCTGGCATGGTACGCACTGGCTGTGATGGAGGCTTATGTCCAGGTTCGATGTTGATTCTATGATATCCACCTTCAAACCGTTCTGGCCTATGACCAGCTGGAAGATCCTCCTGGAATACGTCTGAAAAGTCTTCTCTCACTTGATCACGTGCTGCTGTGACCTCGGGGTCTTCCATCGTGGTGTCTGAGTCTGCTGCTGCAAAGACCAGTTCACCATCGACCACGGAGAGGAAAAAGAGATATGCTACGGCTTCTTCAGCCGAACCACTGGATCGAATGCGACGGAGATGCTTTCTCATAGTGGTGGCGCTGACCAATTCCATTTCAGGAAGGCCATCTGAGTCTGAGTCTGGAGTCTGCTCAACTCTGGATAGAATTGTACGAACATTGGAACCTGATGAGTGTGTCTTGGTGATCGTCATGTTCTTCGACTGAAAGTCTATGTGTGGGTTCCTTCTCTCCAACCAATCCTGTCCCAGGATGACTGTGAAGGGCCTCATATCAATAACATAGAGGTCTACTGAATCCTTATACTTACCCAGCGTGAATGTAGCATTGGGAAGATAGGATGTACAGGGTAATTGGCTTCCTCCAGCCAACCCCACTGAGAATGATGATGAGTCTGATGGTGATATACCAAGCTGAGAAGCAAATTGTCTGTCGATGAAAGATGATGTGGCTCCTGGATCTACCAAAATGTGAGTATTCTGTCCAAATACTTTCCCTTTGTACAACAGCAGCTTCTTTTGTGATTTCAGCTGTGCTGTTTGAGACTGCATCTGTGCGATGTGCTCTGAGGGATTATCTATTTGCTGGAACTGCAATGTCAGACTGGATAGAACCTCTTCTGATATACTCTCAACCTGGCCACTTGCTTCAGTGGCATTTGCAGGCTGATCTATCCCCTCTGGGGTGCTCTCATCACTGGTACCTGTGCAGTACCCTGAGAGTTTCCCTGAGGAGCTGGAGCTGAAGCTGGAACTGGAGTTGCAACTGCTGCATTGATGCTGTGCTGGCTCTTCATTTCATTAACCAAGGTGTTGATGGTGTTGATGAGTTTGCCAGATCCATCCTTAGCACCTTGATTCTGCTGTTGCTGTCTCCGATTCTGAAAGGGATTCTGAGCTGGTGACTTACCCTTGATTTCCTTTCCATCATCGGTCCTGGTGGCAAAACAATCCTTCGCGATGTGACCAACACGATTACAACGCTGGCAAGTCTGAGGAGGATTTGGTGCTGCTCCTTTTCCTTTTCCTTTTCCTTTTCCTTTTCCCTTGCCTTTTCCACCTTTTCCCTTGGTCCGATTCTGATGAAAATTCTGGCTGCCATTCTGATTCCAACTCCTATTTCTGCTGTATCTGTCATATGGCTTTTGGCCACGTCCTCTGTTCTGTTCCTTTCTGACTGGACCTCCAGTTGACTGTTCCTTTTGCCCCCGATAGTGAAGGGTCTCTGACTGCTTCGAATGAACGACATAGTTCAAGTCGAGCAGTATCTGTGTGGTTAGTGACCACGACAGATTATTCCTTTCTGTCTCTGTCAGGAATCGTAAATGGAACTGTCTGCGGAGTTCTGGATCTATGCTGTTGACAAATCTGTCCTTTATCAACACATCTTCCAGTTCAACTGCTGCCAATGCAGCCAGTGACGTGAATGTGCGTAGATAATCTGAGAAAGTCTGGCTTCCTTGAGTCAGTGACATTAGGTGTTTCTTGGCCACTGATCTTTTATGGGGGTTACCAAACTGTCTGAGGAAAATTCCTCTGATCCCTTCATATGTGGTATCTGGTTGATTTGCCACGACCTGGAAATAGTGTCGGTCGTTATTCTGTATGAGGGTCAGGAAAACTGTGATCAGGTCCTTGTCTGGAACTCCTGGATACGTGAATTGGAAGTATCTATCCACGGTTTCCAACCAAACCTCTGCGTCCATTCCTGATTTGAATTCCTTGGGTGGTGTCATTTTCACCTTGGGAACCAAACTAGGTGGTGCTGGTGCTGGAATTGGATCTGCATCTGGATCTGTGAAGACCATTGGAGGATTGTCTGCAGTATATTCATCATCTGGTTCCTTAGGCTCGTTTTCAGAATCCCGATATCTGCTCATATCAGGCTTCATGCGGCTAATACCGTCGAAGTACCCTATCTGGTCGAATCTGGTCTGGGTATTATCATAACCAACGAGCCATTTTGGGATCTTGAACCGACTGTATGCATCATATGAGCCTAAGATGTCAAAGAACCATGTAGACGGATCTGCATTGATGGCTGGAATGTCTGAATCTTCTGCTCCTGCCATCTAAGAAAAACAAAACACAACACCAAAATACCTTCAGCTAACTGAGTGTGTGTTGATATATATATATATACCTATGTTATATACGGTATATCTGTATGTTATGATGAGGTTATACATGTACATATATCCACCTTCTTCCCCCCTCAAGGAAGTGTGAAATGCACAGGCAGTTGTCAATTGCCTTTTACCTCATACAGCATGCATTCCTATAGGAAGCAGCTGTTACAGTTTTAGGGTTGCAGCCCTACAGTTTTTGGGTTGTAGCCCTGCAGTTTTTGGGTTGTTGCCCTACAGTTCTTGGGTTGTTGCCCGTAATATTATCATGTCTGTGCTGATTCAGCATGATATAATAATGCCAAAAAACGAAGTTTTTCGAAATAATAGTGGCATTTTAGGGCATATATGGTTACAGTGGCCCTGATACCCCATAATGTGATTAGGGTGTTACATGATATCAGTAACCCTAATATAGGTAAAAAATAAGCAGTATAATGTTTTTGCAAAGATTTTTAAGCAAAACTGCATTTAATACCTACATGAATGTGAGGTGGTTTTCAGGAGGTACGTTACACCCCTGTTACACACATTCAAATTTTAGGGTGTTACAGGGCGTTACACATGCTGCATAAATCAGGGATTGTTATTTGATAGGTGAATATTCATTTTAGCAAAAAAATCAATCCGAAATTTTCAAAATGTGTTTTACGTACAGCATTTTGAGCGATTTATTGTTACAGCAATATGTATACCCCTACATATTCCACACCTAATATTTAGGGCGTTACACGAGATATGACATGTGTCATTATGATTTCCTGATACCTCAATAGGTATAAAATCATAATTTTAAATAAAATGGGCACACATTTTTTATTTTGAAATCATGCGTGGAGCATTTTTACCCATTTTACAGCTTTTTCAGCTATCTTAAATATTGCTTCGGTGACATATCTCAGTGTATATGTGGAATGTAAAGTACAGAATCACTGTAAGGAACTTCACTTTTGCACATGACAAATTTCATAGCAAATAAGTGAGTTGTGCTGTATATCAACATTTATGGTTGACAGCATTCTGGGTTTTACTGATTCAAACCCATGTACAGCAAATGTACTTCTGTTTATGTATAGATTTATCAACTTAAGTGGGAACATCCATTCAGGAACATCCACTTCAGTGATATTTGTCAACCTATGATTTGTTCTGAGCATAGGTCTGTGCTCTTAAGATTTATCAAAGTGATATATCTTATTTAGAACAAATCTGGACTTTGCTGGATACAATCACAGCAACTTGACACAGCACATTTATATGTGTGTGTTGTCCTTAACAACTATTGTCAGATATCATGTGAATACTGATCTGAGAGTTGCATGCAATTGATCTGATCAAGTCTGATTCAACTGTCAATATGCAACGTAGTTGTTGTAGTCGCTCCAGCGATGATATGTGAGATGAGACGAGTGGACTGCACCCAACAGTTACCAGCTGTTTTATGGGTGCAGTATTTTGCCTTCGGGTCTGGAGATAACTCCATCCAGCCCTACAGCATGTTGTCTTATCCTGCTTACCATTACTATCACCATCGCTGACACTTTCCACGCACATGTGTTTGGAAAGTGGTATCCACATTACCATATACAATATAGTTGATCTATTCACTCTGAGTCAGTGAATCTCAACATGTATAATGAATGCAAGTGTATGTGCAACGTGTAGTACTGCTGATTAGTACTTTTGCCAGTGTGTATGTGTGTTTACTTGTACACACTCTGCAGGATATGTTCTGGATATCACAATATCCTAGACAATTTATCATGTAAGACAGTCAGCATACCATGTACTGATTACATCTAACATGATATATCAAGTTTAGGGATTATTGTAATTTCATGATAATCTCATTACGAAATGAGTTGCTGGATAGATTTTACATGAAGCTCAGGTGAGCATTCCATCCAGTAATCCACCATAGAATGTACATGTGATCTGGAGAGCATCTCGGCTCCACCAGGACATGACAAGCTAATTATGGTGTTGAGATTACTTTCAGGCACCCTTTGCAACATGGATTCGAATATAGACTAGCATTCACTGCAATATGCTTATGCTCTATGTACT
>LGRX02009581.1:0-38752 GCA_001247695.2 Cymbomonas tetramitiformis | reverse complement strand
GGCACCTTACATATCTAGAGGACGGCGGGGTCAGGTTTCAGCTCCGTGGCATACCAGTGCCGAGGCATCAAAGCTGGCTGGCACCTTACATATCTAGAGGACGGCGGGGTCAGGTTTCAGCTCCGTGGCATACCAGTGCCGAGGCATCAAAGCTGGCTGGCTTTGGGAGCGAGGGGATCTGATTATAGCTCAGCCCAGCGTGCAGCAGGGCAGGGCTGTTAAAGAGCCACTCGGCGCTTGTGAATCTGCTCCTCCGTATCCAGGCACCCAACAGGCAGTGAGTCAGTTCCACACTCCACGCCTCCGGTGTTGACGAGTAATCCGTATCATGGGACGGATGCGAGAAAGCAGGCAACGCGAGGCGCATGATCGGTACAAGCTGCTCACCGATTGCTCCCGGCGTAGATCTGCTCGAGGCTAGCATAAGAGGTGACATCACGCGGCATCTCAGCCACCTCGTTACCTGCGGCGCATGGAAGAATTTCAAGGAAATGAGGCCAGAATTTGCCTGTGCATCTGTCGAATGCAGGAAGAGCTACAGATCTGGTCTGAAGATGGCAACGCTCTCTCATGACAGACGAGGTGTGCACGAGAGCACCTTACTCCGGTAACGGGTACTCGGGGGTGACAACTCGCTCCGATGCACGGCAGATTTTGATCTTGGGACTTAGTGGCCAGGGGGCCAAGGAATGCACTCTTTCTTAAATGCAAAAGGAAATACTGCATCCGGCCGAACATCGCATGCTCGTATACGCTGCTAGTAAGGACAGGTGCGGGTGGTTGCCTGTCATGCGAAGAATTTGGAGTCCAGGGGTGAACGCTGAGTCGGAAATGCTCTTAATTTGGTTTCCCTGTTCGTACAAGGGTCCGGGAATTCTCTTAGACTCCAGTGTACTTGATTTCCCGTTTCCCGTCAGCGTACGCGACCCCGTGAGCTCACTCAGTATGTAAGCGTTTCGCTACGAGTGCAAGGCAGGCTGCGCACCGTCATATCAACAGAAGTCATGTTGCTCCGGCGCAGCTTCCGGCAATCTGGCAATCGTCCCGTTTGACGTCACGTTATTACCACGGGGCGCACTTCAATATCGAAAGTTGACGTGTCCGAGCACACCAAAAACACTGGGCAGTGAATAGCCTTTTGCATGCTTGGAAACAGGAGACGCTTATCAAACTATTGGGCGGCACGACAGGCGCGTGAAAAGTACGTTGTAACGAACGAGAAAAGTGGTCAATCATCTCTACACCATCTATTCGGAGGTCGTGTGTGAAGGATGCTAAGGGCTGCCAGAGTGAGATGGTGCCAACTGCTCGAGGAGGGGAGCGCAGCCCGAGGACGGGGGCGCGAGTGCTCACCCTCGGGGAGATGCGGGAGCTTGCGTTGGGACAAGTCCAAATGCTGAGCTTTTGACGAGGCGAGCGCCTCGTCGATGTTCACGGTTCCCAAGGCGCACCATTGCGGCGTGATTACTGTCCGCGGGATGCGGAAGGGTGCAGTCTCAACCGCGTGCAAACACTCCCCAGGAAGTAGGAAGTTATCCGCAAGATTCGGAGAGGGATCCGCGAAGTTGCCTCGCACCTGCAACTCAAACTCTGTTACTCACGGTTGCCTCCTCAAATTCTCTTCGGAATAGGACTGACGTGAGCTATGTCTGCATGCTTTGATTTGCAGATAGAAATGAGAGGTCGACCTGAAGTGTAAGCCAGGACGTTTCTTCCAGGCAAAAAAGTAGCGCAACATGCAGTCGAAATTAAAAAATAATGAATACATTTCCTTGTTTATTTCCGAAGAAGTGCCAAGAGCAAACCCTGCTTTGACGCGGGCCAAGAGCAAACCCTGAGAGTGCCTAGCCAAGAATACCAACAATCGAGGAAACCGCTAAAGCGAAGAAAGTTCTGCAAAGTACCACAATTTGCGTGAAGCGTAAACGTCTAATTCGGTCTCCAAAGTGAACGATTCAGCGCGAGACACCCTCCGAGACGGAATATTGGGAATATATCTCAAAATTCGATTTCAAAGATTATTGAAGAAAGGAAATTACCAAGGCGGAGGACATCCCTTGAAAGCTTTCCCCACAGCGTTTCAGAAGTGAAGGCGAGGAGTCACACTAGGGGACGCTGAATGTGCTATATCGTACCCTTTAATGTGCGCTAGACAAGATGAAACAACAAAGTCAATAACATCTATCAGGAATCAGATACAGCAGGGTACTCTGGCTAAGTCAAATCGGAAAAGGACTAACCAGAGAAAGGAGTTCAAGCGCGGTGGCCCGGTTCCAAACACTTCAAATCGTGAACTCGGCTCTGAAATGTTCTTGATGTGTAAGTTTTCGTCACAGCTATCATAGCGTGAGGGGATTGTGATATCTCTCGCGATGTGTGAACATCAGGAACTGCACTTTACATTAAGGATGTTGCCTGATTATCAAGTCTGTCGGTGAGCTCGATACTGGAGCGGTGCTATTCTATCGCCCCACCTGCAGCGAAAAACACCTACTGTGGGCGATGATTACTCAAGCAATTTTTTTGGTCCACTCTCTCACTTCCTTAGCAAAGTGCAGATACCATAGAAAATGCACACTGTGAGAAAACACTTTCTGTGCGCCAGGTGAAGGAAGTTTGAGGATGATGGTTGAAGTCTGAGGAAAGCTACGTGAGGTCGCGTCGGGTGAGGTTTTTTCAAATTCTCGTGACACAAGCCGTCGCGAGGGTGTTGACTACATGTAGGTGTACAGCAGGGGGAGATCCAGGCGGACATTTTCTTGTGTATAATTGCTTCCAGTCCCCCGCCACCCAATTTATATTTTCTTCAGTCACCAGAGCACGGTTTTGGCTTAAGTTTTCTTGTGTATAATTATTCGAGTCCCCCAGGACACGGTTTTCACTCGACTTTTCTTATCTTTTGCTCTGACGTGCCACTCGCTCGCGTCCTCGTTGATACATCCACGGGCATTCTGAAGGCCCGCTGATGACCGAATTGTATAAAACATGACACGCGGTATAATTTTCATGGACTTAAGAAAAGATAAGAAAACTTAAGAAAAGTTAAGCAAACTTAAGAAAACTTAAGCGAATACCTTGTTCTAGTGGAAGTAAAAAGTAATTTACCTGTCGGTTGGAGGTGGCCTTTTTGCCAGCTTTCTTGGAGGGTCCGCTAGCGGGCGAAGATGAGGCCTTGCGCTTTTTGGTCTTCGAAGCCAAATGGTTTTTCATGCCCTTCAGGTCAAACTTTCTGTAAGCCTCCATGATGCTGAGGTCCCACGTCTGCGGCCGGAAATCGGCAACGGTCCAGTGCATGAAGTAGTGGTTGATTTGCGTGCTGCCGAACACAGAATGCTTGGACATCGCTACTTGCTTCACATGCGTCTCCATCGACTGGTTCAAGTGAGACATTACGGGGTACCAATCTGTGACCCGATCGAGGTGAGCGTTGATGTCATCCTCCAGCACCGTCACCGTCAGCTCTACCTCAGGGTCTGCCTCAGCACCGTCACCGTCAGCTCTACCTCAGGGTCTGCCTCAGGGTTTCCCTCGTGCTCAAACGTCTCCCGCTTCTCGATGTACTGGAATCCCTTGGGATATTTCACGGGATCCGGGATTGCAAATCCATGCTCTGATTCGTATGTCGCCACTTTTTCCACCAGCCCTCCGGCCTGGTACCGCCCAGGTTGATAAGGGATACCCCCTTCGGTGTCCTCGGGGACGCTGGCGACGAACTCGGTAAACGGTGTACACGACCCCATGCTTTTCGAAAAGGGTCGAACGGAGCCCTTGCATGAACTGAGTGTTGTCTTTGCCTTTCTGCTTCTGATCGATCTGGTTCTGCATCTCGCCTAAGAACCGAATCATGTCAGGCGTGAGGCCGATGTAGATCTTGCTCTCGAAGGACTGGAAAGCTACCTCCAACGGGATTTCCTCGTGACACTCGTCGGTGGCTTGATAACAGTGCTGGTGCCCAAAAACCTTGCCTCTGTATTCTCCCTTCAGAGCTTTTTTCAGGGAGAATTCGGCACGGGTTTTGACATCGTCGATCGCAACGAGACCCGCATTGAAAGGGGCCCACGGGTTCTCCTTCCTGCCGGACTTGATCTCGTTCACCCAGCCCCTCTCTTGATCCCGGCAGGCCTCGTACCCCTTCGCGTGGTACAGGCATTCAATGGGGAGACGAAACACACTCCCTTGCTCCGCCGCCTCGTCTTTCGACATCGGATTCGGCCACCGGTGCTCCATCTCGATTTTCTTGCACAGCTCAGCTTTCTCCTCATATTCTAACTTTGCTGCATGCTCCACTTTCAGCTTAGCGTGCCACCCATGTGCAGCCTCCTCGGCTGCCTTCCTTGCCTCAGATGGGGTGGCCACTTGAGACATATCCACATTAGCGCCCGCTCCAGTAAACGCTCTGGAGCCACCAGGTCCTTCAAGGGCGCGTTGGGCAGCAAGCTCCACTGCCGTTCTCCTGGCAGCCTGCGGGACAAGACGAAACTGTTCATTAGCTAATGAACGCCTTCCGCCCCGGTACAGGCTCAAGGCGCGCGTTTCGAGGCGGAAAGCGTTCATTAGCTAATGAACGCCTTCCACCCCGGTACAGGCTCAAGGCGCGCGTTTCGAGGCGGAAAGCGTTCATTAGCTAATGAACGCCTTCCGCCCCAGTTCAGGCTCAAGGCGCGCGTTTCGAGGCGGAAAGCGCTCATTAGCTAATGAACGCCTTCCGCCCCAGTTTAGGGTTAAGGCGCGCGTTTCGAGGCGGAAAGCGTTCATTAGCTAATGAACGCCTTCCGCCCCAGTTCAGGCTCAAGGCGCGCGTTTCGAGGCGGAAAGCGCCCATTAGCTAATGAACGCCTTCCGCCCCGGCGGTACAGGCTCAAGGCGCGAAAGGGACGTACCGTAGCCTGTACAACAGGTATTTCGCCACCACTGCCGAGGTCATCAATCCTTGGCTCTGGCCTCTTGCTTTGCCAGAAAGGAGCTGTAATCGACGCTTTCCACGCCGTGTTTACATAGCTCGCTAGAAAGAATTCCTTGCCTTTTCCTTCTTGTTCTGCCCTACTTTTCAAATTTTGATAAGCCGAAAGCCGATTCGTGTGCCTTGGAAGGCTCAGGGCTTCCTCAAAGTTTGCGCTGTCCAGTTCGATTAAAGTCAGCTTGTTGTTCCTAAGAATGACGAAATACAAAATTGGAGTCTGGTCTTCAATTATACTATACGCTACGCGTTTTTCCGATTGAAGGGTACCGTCTGTGTTTACAGTCGTAGGGGTGTTTTTGGGAAAATTGTAAAACATTTCTTCAGCCTCCTCTTGCGGGTCATCTGAGTGGATTATCAACCGCAAGGTGTCTGCAGGACTGTCGGTTTGAATTGTTCTAACAATGCTCCACTTCTTGCAGAGATAGTCTTGGAAAACATAAATTCCTCTCAGTGCTTGAAATGTTTCTGCTGTCGCCATACTGAAATGAGAGAAATTGGCTGTCAACTGTGAAAGGGGTGTGTGTGAAGGAACTTTGAAAAAGTGATGTAACTTTAGCAAAATATTGTAAGTCATTTCTGTCGGCTAAAAATGACATGTCAAATATCGATGACAATTTTTGTCAGAAATGACATTTGCTGTCGCTTCCTGATTCGGTCTGTTCAGATCAAGGATATGATTTGAAGATATCCTGGTGTCATTTGCGCTGAATGGCTGAAATCGAGAATCGGTCGATCCAAAAAGATAGAAATCCTCCGTTGACTCGCAAGTCCATATCATTTTCAGAACGTAATAAACGGCTTCATAAGCTAATGACGGCTAATTTTGACGAAAATATGTTTTCTATTCCTTTTGATGAGGGTTGCGAGATTATCTGCAAACCGTGCCCGGGAATAGTTATTGAAGATTCTATGGAAATAGGGGCTGACTTCTTTGATCATGAGCCAATTCCAAGCATAGCCCCGAGCGCAAATACGCAATTGGTCCTTTGGAACGCGCCTTTGACGTCTAGATCGGAAGTTAGCTCTAATTCTTCACGCGTTTCCGGGACACGCGCTTTGCGCGAAATTGAATTAAAAGAGATAAAAAGCAGACTTGATACAGAATTTTCAGAGACAAGTTTAGACTTGCTTAATGAAGACCCTCTTCGGTGTTTAAACGGTGAAGTAAACAAGCAGATTGTTGTGCGCAAACCGTACGAATCCGACATACGCAAGCAGAAATATACAGGCGTAATTAGTATCAAGCAGCGACGTTTGCAGCCTGATAGTATATCAATGGCAGAAACCATTAAGTGCAATTGCAAGTCGCATTGCTGTCTATCTTTCTCATCGGCAGATATTAAGTCTTTTCGCGAAAACATTTTCAGCATGTCGCAAAAAGATAGGAAGGAATACTTCGTGAAGGACTTGCTAAAAAACAGCTTTCGATCTGAAGACAAATTCGACTTCAAATACTTTTTGGCCAAGAAGCAGGTATGTTTATTTTTGAACTCGTTCATTAGCTAATGAACGGCCTCTGGCCAAAGCGCGACTCGCACATAGACACTTTGGCTACGGGAACCGTTCATTAGCTAATGAACGGCCTCTGGTCAAAGCGCGACTCACACATAGACACTTTGGCTGCGGGAACCGTTCATTAGCTAATGAAGGGCCTCTGGCCAAAGCGCGACTCACACATAGACACTTTGGCTGCGGGAACCGTTCATTAGCTAATGAACGGCCTCTGGTCAAAGCGCGACTCACACATAGACACTTTGGCTGCGGGAACCGTTCATTAGCTAATGAACGGCCTCTGGCCAAAGCGCGACTCACAAATAGACACTTTGGCTGCGGGAACCGTTCATTAGCTAATGAACGGCCTCTGGCCAAAGCGCGACTCACGCATAGACACTTTGGCTGCGGGAACCGTTCATTAGCTAATGAACGGCCTCTGGCCAAAGCGCGACTCACAAATATACACTTTGGCTACGACGGGAACCGTTCATTAGCTAATGAACGGCCTCTGGCCAAAGCACGACTCACACATAGCCACTTTGGCTGCGGGAACCGTTCATTAGCTAATGAACGGCCTCTGGCCAAAGCGTGACTCGCACATAGACACTTTGGCTGCGGGAACCGTTCATTAGCTAATGAACGGCCTCTGGCCAAAGCGCGACTCACACATAGACACTTTGGCTGCGGGAACCGTTCATTAGCTAATGAACGGCCTCTGGTCAAAGCGAAATTTTTCTTGGACCTTGTGATAGATTGTGTAATCTTGTTCATCACGGGAATGTGGAATATTGTATCATAAATTTCTAAATAAATTTCATAAAGTACATTCGCGACGCGTTGGTCGAGTTGGTACGGCGCTAGGCTATGAACCTCGCACTCGTGGGTTCGATTCCCACTAAGGGTGTAGGTTGCGCAGATTTAAGGCGTGGCGGAGAGTGCTGACGAGCACGCGACGGCCGTCCCGCCTGCAGACGTGCAGTGCTGGGGTTGTCTCCCAAGCGTCTTAGATCCAGCCAACCTATAAAAACCCGTATGCGTTTCCTTGGATAATTTGTTAATAATTTTTGAGTGACGGTGTCTTTTGTTTTGTAACAGGTGTGCTTTGAGTTCTACTATATGGCTTGCGGCATCAGCTACGGGTATCTTCACGACTGTCGGACACGCGTGCTCGAGGGCCGACACACGTTTGTTCATGGATTGACGTACGAGGAGGACAACCGCAAGATTTCCCTGAAACGCGAGTCGGTCGTTGCATGGCTCAAGAAATACGCTGACGAATATGGACAACCCCAACCTGACAAAGCCGAGAAGCACCTTTCGGATGGATTGACCATCGAAGAGCTGTGGGACGAGTACATCGAGGGCTTGCAAGAGAATGAGGAGATCAAAAAATGCTCTCTCAGTTACTTCTACAAAATATTTGACGAAGATTGCAGCAAGTGGCTCAAGATTCCATCGGTGAACCGATTTTCTCAGTGCGATGTTTGCGCGTCCTTCAAGTTGTTGAAGGAAGGCCTAACTAAATCTCAAAAAGGTAAATATTCTTGAATAGCTTTGTGCTGTGTTTATATGCTCATGTAATTTGTTCACTGACCCGAATTTGTGTATCTTGCACCGCGCAATACAACGGGCCTCTCAACAAACATCATGCAATCGCACGAGCGGAGCGCCAGAAGTTCTACAAACATGGTCGTAAAGCGAATATGACCAAGAGCATTGCCATGAACAAAACTTGGCATAAGTATGCCTCGGTGATCATCGATGGCATGACGCAGTGGACCACCCGACTGCCACACTTTCGACGTATCTCTAAACATCTGGACTCTAAGGACTTCCTTGACGTGCACAACATGGGGAGCATGATCGAGAACGTGGGCCGCTTCATGGATTTCAACTACGCCAACTTCAAGGACGATGCGAACTTCCTTGTCAACGTTTTGCACCGGGATATCCTCCGCATTCAAGAGCATCGACGCAACGGGGACGGGGAAAATTCATACCCGATGCCGGAAGTATTGTATGTACAGCTTGACAATGTGAGCACCAACAAGAGCAAGTTGATGTTGGCATACGCAGCTTGGCTGGTTCACACGGACGTCTTTCGCAAGGTGAAACTCAACTTTCTGTTGGTGGGACATACGCACGAGAACATTGACCAGATGTTTTCACGCTTCTCCGTGCGTCTACGACGCAAGCAAGCTTGGACGCTCGACGAGATGATAGAGGTCGCACAAGAATGCTTTACGGATGGTGTAACGTGCGAGCACACCGAGAAGATCTTCGACTTCAGCTCTTGGTTTGATGGTCACGTCTTCGATTGCCACAATATTTTGGCACAGCAGGCTTTCAAGTTCAAGAAGAACGAGCACGGCGAAGTGGGCATGCAGTACAAACAGTATTCCATTTCACCCAAATGGTTACCCGAGACTCCATTGCCAAAGCTTGTTTCTACACCCCCTGTCGCGGGGCCTGGATACATCAAGCCGATTCCTTTTACCGAAGAAGGCATCGAAAAGCTTGAGCATACCTTACAGGCGTTGAAGGACATTTTGGGCACAAAGCTCACGGACGTGCACGAAAGGTTTTGGCGCGAGGATGTCATCGAGAAACAGCGCCACCTAATAACTGCTGGTGGAGAATGTCAAGCGCCCGCGATACCCTTCCAGCATCCCGAGAAAATCGCCATCGAGCGCGCGCAATGCCACCTTGGTTCGACTGATAGAGGCGCCCGCGTTGGCGATGGAAGCTGCCGGGGCTGCCGCCGTCCCCGCTATACCGGTGCGCATCCAACGCCGAATTGATCGAGTGCCGATAGAAGTGTACAACGGTAAACGGGAACACCAAGGTCGAGCCCAAAAGCGAGCAGAGCAGTACGTGGACAACGCCCAGTGGGAGGTCACCTACGGCCAGATGACCGTCGGCAGCTTTGCAGTGGCTCTCGCGGTGGAATCTGAAAACGACAAGTTCGCTTTCCGCGTACAACTGAAGCGAAGCGAATGGTCGGATCCGTTGTACTTGGTGAAGGTGGAGGCGCGCTATCCGTCAACTCAACAGCTGCAATATCGCTATTTCCAACCCAAAAAGCACACCGACACCAAGAAGAAGCACCTCGGCAAGCAGCTTGCGAGTCACCCAGGAGCTTTCGCAGCGCCACCGGGGCACCGACCGTCTACCGAGACTTTCGATAAGAATGAAATGGTGCTGGCATGGAATGTGGATGCGAATGACCCCGAACGGAGTATACCGAACGAGCAATACGCGCAGATAGTCGTCGTTTTGCTTGCACAACAATCCAAACGCACGCGCAAGGACCTAGGTGACTTGAATGAATCGGATGATTCCGATGAAGACGAAGCTTTTGATAATTGCGTAGCGGTAGCGGTAGCACCTGAAGTGGACGCGTAAAGCAAGACGGAAAAAAAAAACATGTAAATAATATGTGTATAACGTGAATATAGATTCTGAGTCAAAAATTCTTTGTGTTGTCACTCCTCCTAGATTTCGAAAAAGTACATTTGACCTCAATTTTGTACCATAAAAACCATTAAATCTAATGCACAACCTGCACTTGCATGTTCTTGACTGTTAAAATGCAGCTTTTTGATCCTATCATGAGGTAAATAAGGCAATATCATTTTCACATGAGAATATCATTTTCATCGAATAGTGTGTTTGCAAGGTACTGCTTACACCAAGGGCCATTTTCACAAAAGTTCCGGAAAGGTGATTATTGGATATTCTGGTTTTAAAAGGTATTAAACATATGTATATGTAATATGGTTGTACTTGTTCGACTAAATTTTGTGTTATGCGTGTTGTATTTATGTGTTGTTACGACGTAACCAGCTACTCGATAACTTTATCGAGGATTAAACTAGGGTTTCGCGATTATTCGGACAGCAGACCCGTTCTCGGAGTTATGCCGTATGCTTTCGGAGAAAACCGATACACATAATTCTATTTTGACACGTTATCGTCCGAAAACACCCTTACATAACATGAATGTTTTTCAAACAAGGCAAATAAAAAATTACTATACAGCGCTTCTACGCGCTCCCAGATGACTTCTCGGAATTTAATCATCTGCATCGATCTGCATCGATCTGCATCGATCTGCATAGATCTGCAACATACTAAATCACACAGCACCTCTTCCTAGCGGCAGCCTCTCATCTTTGTCGCGAGGACTTTTTATTTGTCGTGTCGCAAACAGATTCGTTTATATTAAGGAGCCTTTTCAAAAATATGTTGTTTTTCGTTTCGTTTCCCTTAAAGGAGGGAAACAGGTTTCCTGGAAAAAAAAGTGGCCTCGACAGGCCACGCCGCAAAAGCTGTCCCTCAAAATGCGTGGCGTTGGAAAATTTTCGTGCCGATGTCAGCAGTCATACCCCGGATTGTGTCGAGAGCTCGCGCTTTACCGGCCAATCAATGATACGATAGCATCTGATGGATACCACGAATATGGGTCACAAGCAGAATAACCAATTGTGATTTTTGACGCAAAAGTTCTAAATGCGATCGATGCTCCAAGGCCAAAGGTGTGCGTCTTGGGCGAAAGCTCCCGCGTTTAATCTAGCGGTTTTACCGATCTCGGCAGTCCTACATATGATTGTATCGACCGATCGTTCGTAACCGACAATGAGCGACACGTTTAACATCCGAATTATACCACGATGGTATGCGGAATTTCCAATTACGAATTTGTCGCAAAACTTCTCAGGGTGAAGATGTCAGCAGTCCTACATAAGATTGTATCAACCGTCTCAAGTCCAACTTTTCATAATCGGTAATGCGATAGCATCCGATTTAAAATACAATGAATCTGGCTCGTAAGCCAAATACAGTATTATATTATCATTTTCAATTTATATTTTGTAGACGATTGCGAATTCGCGATTGAAGATATCTTAAATCGAGATACGGTATGTGTCATGCCATAATATCCCGAATAATTGTCAGGCCGATCTCATGCTTCAAGTTTTAGTCTTTTGCGGCGCCCTGTGTAGTGTTTTCATCTCACCTACTTCCCTGCGCCCTTTGTATTGGTTCTGGCGGACTATCTGTTTTTACAATGCAATGTGTATGTGAAAGTGCATGGTGTGTGCCTGCGCATAACCTGCGTGACGGGGGGGCGCAATATTGCTTTCGTCTCACATCCTGTTGATTTGTGTGTGATTTCTGACTTTTTCGAGGAGCCTCGGTTTCCGATTGTGCAGAGATTTCTGGAGGCCGGTGGGGCTTCACCACTGCCCGACGGTTTGGGATCTGTTTCTAACATCTCTGCTGAGCATCGCTTCGGTTTTTTTTCAGGATTATTTTTTTACGCCTGGCCTTTTTCAGATGTACCAGCAGCGTTTCTTCTCCTGCGCAGTTGAATCATGCCACGCACGAACACGGTGACCGTACGGGCAGATTGTGTCTGTACTAATTCGCTGCTTGTCCGCATATATATATATACAGTAAGAACCCACGCATATAAGACCCACCTATAAGAAGATGACCGCTAGGACATTTTTCAAAAGTTAAGAATTAGAAGATTTTATAGTCGCTAAAAATGCTTGGTTTTTACCTAGAATTAAGAAGATTTGGCGCTGGCGGGTACCATATACAACAACACCTAATATCTAAATCATTAATATATCCCGAGTTATTATATTTGATATACAACGTAAGATGATACACACTTCAGGAGTGATGTATACACGCTACAAGATGACATACAGTGCACTGTAAGAATAATATACACGGTTATTACGGCAATATACCGTGCACAACACTGTGTGTCGCATGATGTGTGGCAAAAAGTATATGCTTAAATTTTGACAGTGTGTGTTGTTCCGCAGTAAATATGTATGTCCGCTTACTCTCTCATTGATTTACAACTATTTCATATAGCTACAGTACACTTAATTAAGACTATTTCCTCCAACCGCGCTCACACCATACAATATGATTATGTCACTACTACAGGAATCACTCACCTTTAAAAAAACAGGAAATTCACGCCAGCGTATTTTTACATAGAGTTATTACATATGGGGGCGATGTATTAAATATGACGGAGTTCGGGAAAACGCTGGCTGGTTCCTTAGCATAGGAGTTCCTTTTCACTGAGTGATTACTGTATTACACATGACTATCGTGCTACTGTATTGGTAGCGCGACTACAAAGTTGGCGCCACTACGAAGTTGGTAGCGCGAAGCATCCTGCCCAAGTGCCTTAGCCTTTTCATGCTTAAAGTCAATAGCTGACAGAACATGCTCGTCTGCCAGCGTTTTTAATAGTTTTAGGGACGCTTTTGTACCAGCGTCCATTACTGTATTCGGAACTAATGTAAAGTGTCTACACACGACAGTGATAAAAACAAGAAGGTAGCCGCTAGAAGGCGACAAGTGGCATCCTGCAAAAAACCCGAAATTAAGAAAGATCGACCGCTAGCGGCAATCCACTCCCACGAATAATCACATCCTAAGGCCATATTTAAGAATATCTGCACCGCTAGATGCGATTGGCGGGGGGCGCATTTTAAGAAGCCTAGCGGCTAGGCATTTCCCCCAGTCTTCTTATATATGGGTTCTTACTGAATGCATATTTCTTCGTTTGCTAGCTTTGACTATTTCGTACTTGACTGAAACTCTTAAAATATGGGATTCGCTCGGGTATCCCACACGAGGGCGAAAGCTGCGCAAACTGTGCAGTGTGGTTTCGAATTCCGCCGCTCTCACTGACTTCGCGCTTGTAATTTGGCAGGGATTTTGGTCACTGTTTTCGCACTCCTGTTTCGACTTTGTACTATTTCTCGTGGCGTGTGCAACTGGTTTTATTTTTTCACTTTAGTTATGACATTTTTGCCTTTTTCATGTGCAGGCATTCCAAATATACATTACTCGCTGGCGAGACACATGTTGCCGTGTCGAATTTTCTGTTTGAGTTAGAATTTTAGATTTCAAGGCGCTGATAATTATCCGTTTACAGATTTTGTTGTGACAGCCCTTAATTTTTATTCGCTGTGTATTGCGCACTGATGTAAAACTGTGTTTGCATACTTTTGTAATTAAAGTAAATTGCAGTACGTCGATTGTGTGTGCATGATGCTCGCTTGCTTTGCTGATAGTATGCCTTGCTCCCTTTGAACTCTGTCACTATCCATATACCGAGATTTGAGTTGTTAGGGTATTTTTGCACTTTGGTTATTTTGTTTCAGAATTCGGTATGTGAAAATCGTTCGTCCAGAATGATTTTCTGTAAAATTTTGCGACAGACTTGAGTGTGCATGAAACTCACTGCTGTCGCAGCTGCGACAATCGTGAGAACCACACTCATTTTGTCGCTCGCTAAAATATAAGTTTTGTCGCACGCTGCGACAAATAAATAGATCTCGCGACAAAAATGAAGTGCTACCCTTCCTAGCCGTCAAAGGCTCATCAACTACACTATGACCTACACGGGAGGGCGAGGCGCAGATTAGAATGCTGCACTGTGACCTACACAGGTGCCGGCAGATTAGAGTGCTGCAATGTGAGCTACACGGGATCTACACGCGACACTATTGCTTGGATTGCTTGAAAGTCTTGGAAGGCCGTTGAATCTGCTGCGTACACTCGATAGTTAGTAAAACGCCACAGGTTGGGATTGCACCAATTTTTGTGCTATCCAGCACTGTCGGTGGCATGTGAAAAAACGTGCTACACGCGAATGCTTGCTACAGAAACACAGGCAGCATAAAACACGTGTTGCAAGAATGCTTGCTGCAAAAAGACAGACAGTAAAAATATTGGCAGCACAAAATATGTGCTGCAGGAATGCTTGCTGCAAAAATACAGCAGGCAGCAAAAATACGGGAGCAAAAAATACGTGCAACATGCATGAATGCTTGATACAAAAATACGGGCAGCAAAAAATCACTGGCGTGCGATCTAATCAACAGATCTTTCTCTATACTGTGAATGCTCGCAGCAGAAATATGCAAGCCCGTTGAATCTGCGTGCACACAGACGATGGTCAGTAAATACGCCACAGGCTGGGATCGCACCAACTTTTAACGACGAGCGCTCGAAATTGGAAGACGCCACTCCTTCCATTTTTTTTTTGTTTTTGGTTTGAAATGCTTCCAAAATGATCATGAGTGACCGGAATGTCGTTGGTTCATCGCCGGGTGCCCCGTACGGCCGTGTGTCGCTTGAATTGGATAGGGTTTCCTTACGTATGTACCCGACTAACCCGTGATAGTGCGAAACAGATAGCAAGTTCGGAGTGGTTTGAGTTATAGTTTGTTATATGCTTATGAAATGCTTCCAAAATGATCATGAGTGACCGGAATGTCGTTGGTTCATCGCCGGGTGCCCCGTACGGCCGTGTGTCGCTTGAATTGGATAGGGTTTCCTTACGTATGTACCCGACTAACCCGTGATAGTGCGAAACAGATAGCAAGTTCGGAGTGGTTTGAGTTATAGTTTGTTATATGCTTATGAAATGCTTCCAAAATGATCATGAGTGACCGGAATGTCGTTGGTTCATCGCCGGGTGCCCCGTACGGCCGTGTGTCGCTTGAATTGGATAGGGTTTCCTTACGTATGTACCCGACTAACCCGTGATAGTGCGAAACAGATAGCAAGTTCGGAGTGGTTTGAGTTATAGTTTGTTATATGCTTATGAAATGCTTCCAAAATGATCATGAGTGACCGGAATGTCGTTGGTTCATCGCCGGGTGCCCCGTACGGCCGTGTGTCGCTTGAATTGGATAGGGTTTCCTTACGTATGTACCCGACTAACCCGTGATAGTGCGAAACAGATAGCAAGTTCGGAGTGGTTTGAGTTATAGTTTGTTATATGCTTATGAAATGATACTAAACATGATCATGAGCTGTGCATGCATGGGAAACAAGTCAAGAACGGATGCTTGTGGCAAACAAGTCAGCAACAAAAGCTTGTGGGATGCACTTATTTTGAAGTGTACTGTCAAGTAGTAAACAATAGCAAAACTAAATAGCAACTACTTCTCCGCCATCGAGTGGAAAAGCTCGAGGATCTTCTCGGACTTGCCCTCCTCGCCTTCTTCGGGATCAACACCCCCCGAGACGATCTCCTTGTGGATGTTGAGCTCGATCTCCGCAGCCACCACCGTATCGACGTTCTCGCTCTTCAGATCGGCTGCGAGTTGTTTTGCAGCCTTCTGGCAAGCCGATAAAAATGCGCGGACCTCGTCTGCGCGCATCTTTTTCTGCGGTGGTTTTTCCGGGGTCCTTTTTCCGGGGACCGCCGGGGGAGCCATGAGCTCCTTGAGCTTCCCTTTTTGGCCTCCCTGCTCCGTGTTGCTCAGCAGGTGCTGGGTACACGCCACCATCCCTTCGTGGGCGGCGGAGTTCTCCCCTTGGCCCGACCGACCGGCCGCCAGGCTGGTGAACTGCGAATACATGTTGAACATGAGCGCCATATGGGCGCCCTGTCTGCTCAGCTGTTCCTTCGCCAGGTCGGCGTTGCAGGCGAACGCCTGCTTGAGGTCGGACGTGTGTCTCTCGTCCTTCTCCCCCAGCAGCGCGGTGAAATGCTCAGCCGCCAACCGCCGGCCTCGCTCCTCCGCGGACTCGGCCGTCAGTTGGAGCCGCTCCTTCCCCTGCTGCTCCAACTGACGGCGAAGCTCCTCGCACACCTTCGCCTCCTTTTGCCGCTCGGCCTCCGCCAACTCCGCCCGGAGCTCCTTCTCCTTCAAGAGCACGGCCTGCTTCACCTGCTCCTCCGTGGCCCCCCGAGCTGGAGTGGCTCCCCCGATCGCCCTCTCCAAACTCCGCGCCTTCTCCTCCGCATGCTTCGCCTTCAGCTCGATCAGGCGGAGCTTCTCGGCGTACTTCATCTTCTCCGCATGCTCCTCCAATTTCGCCTGCTTCGCCTTTTCCTCCTCCGCCGCGACCTTCTCCTCCCGCTGCCGCTTGTGGCCGCTCACGCTCTTCGCCCTTGTCTTCTGCGCGCTCTTGGCCTTCTGCTCCTCAGGCTTCGGGAAGTTGCATCCGTCTTCCTGGTTGCCTGACCACTTGAAGGTGATCACCTCCCTGGCCATACCCCTTTGCAGGGTCTTGGTGGTCAGCGCCCCACCTTTTCCCCCACCGCCAGCCCCCTCGCGGCTGATCTGCGCCACGGTCATCTTGGCCGCATCCCGCGTCCGCTGAATGATCACGCCCATTGCCTGAGAAAAGGCGTACCGGAACGCCATCAAGCTGCGCTTTTCCTTCTCCAGGTCAGCCTGCGTCAAGGCAATCTGACGTCCCTGGGAGCTTCTGCTGCTGCTGCTGCTGCTGCGCGGGGGTGAAGGGCCATGAACTTCTCGTCCCTCACCAGCAGTGCCTCCGATCCACGTCCCAATGGCAACTGCAGCACCTGGAAGTCCCACCCCTCAAACCCCGAGCTTTTTTGCAGGAACACCAGGCCCTGCGTCTGGCCGCCGTTGGTGCGCAGCACATACCCCAGGCGCAGCACCCCACCGTGCGCCATGGGCAGGTTTTCGTAGTCCTCTTTCAGGAGCACGGGCATTCCCGTGCAGACCAGGCCCGATGTCTTGTCGGGGTACAGCACGTCCGCCCCCCCGAACACCTGCAGCTTGATGCCCGTGTCCATAAGGCCGCTCTTCGGCCCGTAAAACCGGGTGACGAAATTCCCCTTCACGTGAATGCCCGCTTTCGTCACCGGCTGCAGCTCCGCCCTGGGCACCGTCTTGAGGGCGCCCGTCTCCATCACGCCGACCTCCACCTTCTCCTCCGTGACAGAAGTATGGAGGATGACCACTTCGGAGCCCAACATTGCGAGGCCCCCGTCGAAGATGACGTTGTAGTCGACGCCCAAGAGGTTGGCAACGTCCTCGCCTTCCAAGCGCCTGCTTCGCCGGCGAGCTGCGTACTCCACCGTAAACTCTGTCAGGTTGTACACGGGCACATCCGATGACCTATCCACGTACGAATGTGCCCCCCGACGGACGTTCGGCCCCAGCTTTACGGCGTTCGACGGAATCGTCGGCCAGGAACAGCCAGGGTAGGCTTCCCCAAAGTGGAAAACCCCACGCCGGAACATTAATACCTCATATGCCTGCCCTACAAAAAGGGACTCCCTTGCACCACACCGCATGTGAGAACCCGGAAATATCCCCACAGGGTACCCTGGAGTGAAGCAAAAAATAAGGGATAGTTCTGTGCCGTCTAAATGCGGGCTCTGCAGATCAGCCCCGGGCAGCGTCAGCAACGCAGACATCCCACCTTTCCCCTTGCGAAGTACGTCCGGTCGCACGGTCGTGCGCTTCCACCCTGGGTTTGCAATGACCTGCCTCCCTACCTCCGCAATCATCCTCCCCAGAAAACACCTCCGATCCACGTCTCCTATCCACCTACTACTGTCGTAGCGTGCATCCCGGTCCTCTGAATTCAGGTCGGCGAAGTTATTCAACCACTCCCCGGTCACGCATCCATCGTGCTCCTGAGGGGAAACTTCGACGCCCTCAACCCGTGCCACGCAAAACCCTTCCGTTTCCATGTCCCTCTCCCATCCTTCGGGCATTAACACACGGATATTGGACAGGTCGTCCTCACCTGGCGATGGCGTTTCCTTCTCATCCACCGCCTTTCCTCCCAGCAAGTTCTGGCTGACGGTCTCGCTGTCAGACTCCTCTGTGTGTGCTGCTGCTGCTGCTGCTGCTGCTGATGCGATCAATCCTGCTGTTGCTTGGGCTAGTGTTGCTTCTGCTGCTGCTTCGTTCTGTTGCTGCTGGGGCTGCTGGGGCTGCTGGGGCTGCTGCTGCTGCTTCTGGTTTTGCTTCATGCCCGTGTCCATAAGCTGCTGCTGCTTCTTCTTTTGCTTCTTTTGCTGCTGCTGCTGCTGCTGCTGCTGCTGCTGCTTCTGCTTTTGCTTCTGCTGCTGGGGCTGCTGGGGCTGCTGCTGCTGCTGCTGCTTCTGCATTTGCTTCTGCTTCTTCTGCTGCTGGCTCTGGCAGGGCTGCTGCTGGCGCCAACGCCCTCTTCAGGATGCGGTAGTTTTCCATATCAAAGTCGACGGTCTCTTCCGCCGGTTGCTTGGGGACTTGGAACTCTTTAATGACGTGCACCAGATGCTTTTGAGAATGCGGCAAATACTGATCCACTCGCACCAATGTGAGCACCGCCTTCATCAGCAAGTTCTCTGAGTAGTTCCAGAGAACCAACCGGTCGCTGTCCTCGTCCGATTTCTCGAGTCCAGCGGGCTGCTGGACCCCGTCCTCGTCCAGCTTGTAGATCACCTCAAAACCGTTCTTAGTTGCGAAGGTTGTGTACTTCTTCTCTGGGTCCTCTGCGGCGGGCTGTGCGCAGTGGATCTCAATTTCGTCCTCTTGGTCGTCCTCCACCTCGTCCTCCTCCTCGCCCTCCTCCCCTTCGCCCTCCTTCTTCGCCTCGAACTCCGACTCGCCCTCCTTCTTCGCCTCCTCCTTCTTCTCCGCCGCGTTCACCATTGTGAAAATATCATACAATCCTGGTTTTGTGCCTCGTTTCTCCGCCTCCTCCAGCTTATCCACGAACTGGGTTTGCGTCACCGATTTCAAAAATTGCCACGACGCCAGGTTGCGGTAACACGCCGCGTCGTCCGGCGTGTAGTGTTCAAAACAGTTCTCAATGATATCGGGAGTGAGCAACACCTCCGACCCCGTTCCGGACAGTTGACTTTTGTTCCCCGAAATGGGGAAAATCGTTTCCAGCTGCTCGTCCGTCAACAAGCGTTTAAGGATCTTGGCGCAGTGTCGGACCTCTTGTGTGCCGCTGTTGTCAAGGTCTTCCACCGATTGCGCTTTGAAGCCTTCACCAAAGAGTTTTTCGTCAGACATGATTACGTAGGAGTATGGTAAGTGAGAAGAAAGAAGATAAAAAGTTGTGTCCACAGAAAAGTATACTTGCGATAGTGAAAATCAATTCTTAAAGATAGCATATCGCGAGTACCGCGCTAGTACCACACTATTAACGCACTACTCACGCCACTAGTCCGTACTAGTCGCGCGACTAGTGCGAAATCAGATCGCACTAGTGATGTGACTAGTGCGATCTGACTACATGTGACGATTGAAAGGCAATCAAACGCTCGAACGCCTGGAACGTCGCGCCGGTCATTAGTTTTGAAACTTTGAAGCTTAAACATTTGAGAAGGCGCCAAGTCGCTAAAGCGGGAAGGAAGGAAATATGTTATGCTCGTCGTGCTCTGAAGGCGAATCTGAGCTTAGCGCTTCGTCTAATTCTTCTGGTTCAGAAGATTATTACTATGAAACGGTGGAAGACTTTATGTGCAAGACGAAAACCATCAACCCAAGAAAGGCGAAGCGTTCCGAACCGGAAGCAGAATCCAAAACGTCGGGATATGGGCCCAACAATACTGCGGAAAGCGTGACAAAGATCGGGGATCTGATGGACCCCGCCAACGAATGCAGGTGTGGGAGGCGCTGTCTGTCCCAATTCGAGTATCGTCCCGTGCAGGCGTACTTACGTGAGAAGTCTACGCTAAACGGTCGCCAGTTCAAGGAGAACATCGTCGCGGAGCTTACTCGTGCGCGTAGGTTCAAGCCCGGATCGCAGAAGCTTGAAATAGAGATGTTCGACTCGCTGACGTTCCTGGGCAAGAAAGTCTGCAAGGATGCGTTTCGACGACTGCACTTTATTCCCGAAAGCACATGGTTCAAGTGGCACGCGCACGTGTGTGGGGGCGGCATGCTGGAGAGCACAAGGAAGAGGAATTTGACGCTGTACAACGACCCGACGAACCTGAACTGGACTTATTTCTTGGAGTACGCTGCTCACGAGATTTTGCCGTTGGCGGAGCCACAACCTCAAAACGGCAAACTCCAAATGAATCCGATCCGACCAGCCGATTGTTATGCCGCATACAAGCTTATGCGTCGCGGCGTTTATCAGGTTAAAATCACGCAGTTTCGCAAGTATCTGCGCGAGTACCTCCGCGCGAAGCATATTACCATGCGCAAGCGGAAGGATTGTGCAGGTAAGTGCACGACATGCGAAATCTTGACGAAGCAGCGCCGTGCTGTAAAGGACTTGGAGGACCTGGAGGACTGGAAGACGCTTAACGACGCGCACCGGAGTGATTATCGAAATGAGAGAGCTCAGTACAATAACACCCGTGCTGATAGTGCCAACCAGTTCGGCATCAGTGACTCGTATTGTTTCGACGGGGCGGCAAACAACAACACCGTTTGTCCGCACTTCCCCGTGAAGGTCAAGGCGATGAGCGACAAAGCTGGAAGTTTCTTCCACCTTCATCTGCAAGCAGTCGTGATGCACGGCACGGTGTTGTGCATGTGTTTACTTATGCCATGGGTTCCTGGCAAAGACGTGAACATGTGCCTCACGACGCTCAATATTCTGCTACGGTATGTGGTGGAGAACACGGAGCGGCACTTTCGGCAAACATGCCACGTGCAAATGGACGGAGGGTCGGAAAACTGGAACCGGCATGTTTTCGCCTTCTTCTGCATCCTGGTTCACCACGGGCTGTACAAAGAGATCTACCTACACCGTCTGCCCGTAGGCCACTCCCACAACGACGTCGATGGCTTTTTCGGGTTGCTGAAGATGCTGTTGTGGGGTAAGACCGCGGATAAAAAAGGCCACTGGTTCATATCTTTGGAACAATGGATTGCCTTTCTCTTTGCCTGGACGATAACAACCATCAACAAGCACACGTACGTCGTCGGCTGCAACTTGGACTTCAAATCGTGGATCGACCCGCACTTGAACGAAGAGTTTGGTGGCCACGCTGGACGAGACCGCAAGGTGCATACTTGGTGCTTTTACGTCGCTCCGGACAAGCTCGTCCGAGCGAAGTACAAGTTTGGTGACAGGTTCAAGGAATGGCTACCAAGTGGCGTGGACGAGGACCCGAACCTTGGGCTGATTATTTGTACCAGTTATCCCGACGTCGACTCCGCCCCGGGCTATATGGACAACCCGGAATGGAAGCGCAAGGGGAAGGGAAACAAGGTATTGGACATGGAGCAAACAACGCGGAGCTGTCTATTGGGACTCCGAGCCGCAACGCCAGATCTGGTGAGCCAACAACGACACGAGGACTTGAAAGCAACCTTCCCCTTGCCTTTGAAGGTGGAGGCCGTGCGAGAGCGACATCCCGAGCGATTACCTCCGAAGTGGGACCTTTCACTGCTGCTGACACGTGCGCATACCCGCGCATCTACAGTCAAATGCGATGGGCTCTTGAAGACGCGGTATGCTAAGGCGGAGCAGTTCAATGTATGTTTCGACGGCGTGACGCATAAGAAACAAGTGGTGGAGAAAGACGTCCTGAAAAATATTGACATCAACGAGGTTGTGGCTTTTATGCGCGAGGCCAAGTATTGTACTGAGCTGATTTCCAGAAGGTAAGACGACCGTTTACCAGCCTAGTGCGATCTCATTTATACCTTATTTATATTTATTTTGTCATTATTGTCCTTCAAGTGTCTAAGCAAAGTCAGGTAGGTTTCTTGTTCTAGCTCCAGATCTTCCTACAACAAGGGCATTTTGCAATATCCGTGCAACTTGCCAAGTAGGCCTGGAAACAAGGGTGATGATACAGCACGTTTTTGCAGTCACATCCTAACCCTGAAACCCACGTTTCCGCAGGGAAAACTATTTCTAAGCAGACGACGCACTTGTTTCCTTCCTCTCTTTCCGAGTTGGTGGTGGTGGCGGCTTGCTCCTGTGTTGCGGGAGTCCTTTGATTCCCGGTAGAAGAAGTCGTCGCTTCGTCTTCAGGTGTCGCTGTTGTGGAGCTTTGCAACCAAGGAAAAACCTGCCGCAAGATTGTAACCTCGTCGTCCGAGTCCGTTGTTCCTGGTGTGTTCGGAACGACGGTAGACGAGGTCGTTCCTTGTTCTTGATTTTCGCTAAGAAAACCCTCACTCATCCAGGGAAAAACTTCCCTCAGGATTCTAGTCTCGTCGTCGTGAGAGTCCGTCATTGCGGTGTAAGAGTATGCGAAGATAATACGAAGTGTATAGAGAAGTTTCAAACTAGGGTTCGCTTACGCAGGTACGAGGATAAACACTTACACCGAGTGTTATCTGAGCGGAATGCTGAACTGCGGGGTCTTACGACCAAGACCAAGAAGTTGGAACGCCTGATCCAGCTTTTGAAGGCAGAAGATGCTGGTGAAGAAGCTCCCGCAGTTCGTGCAGAGGCAGAAGAAGCTGCTGAAGAAGCTCCCGCAGTTCGTGCAGAGGCAGGTGTGCGTGAAGCAAATGGAAAGAGGAGTCGGAGAGGAGCTCCACCTGCTGCTCGCAAGAGGTTTTCAGGCGCACAAAGGCAAAACAGGGCGCGCAGAACTTCACCCGCCTCCGAAGGCGACAGCGATGATACTGATATGGAGATGGATCTTGCCACTCGCAGTCGGAGTCGGCAGGTTGCAGCGCGCAAGAAGAAGCCTGGAAAGCAGCCAAAACAGCAGAAACAGCCCAGCAGCAGTGAGGGCACGGATGATGGCGACGATGAGCACTCCTCCGGTGTTGACGAGAGTCTATATGACCGTGGGATGCGTTTGGCATCGCAGAAGGAACACTTGGCAGCCGACTACCGGTTCGAGGACATGACTGTGGGCAGCTATGCCGTGACCGTTGCAGGCGGGGAAGCCAGCGACAAGTGTTGGTTCAACGTTATGCTCCCGGACGGCGGTAAGTCACTCCCACTCCATTTCGTGGAGGTGGTGGGGCAGCATGCCTCACGGAAGGAGATAACCTGGCAGTTCTGGTTGCCAGCACAGTCACGGAGAACGTTCGAGACGGTAGAACAACTCTGTGAGGCTGGAGCTTTCGTACGGGGTGCCCGCACCCTTCGCATGAAGTCTACATTTGACGTGAACGAGGTGTTGACATGCTGGGATGAGACCGCAAAATCTGGTGTTCAAGGCGGAATTCCAGGTTGTGAGGAGAAAGCTGAGCTTTTAAAAGCACTGCTGGAGAACTCTGAAGAGTAAATAAGTGCAGTCAAGAGTTCGTATGTGCATGCATGTACACATGTGGTTGTGCTTACACCCTAAATTGGTGTTGCCACTTAGGGTTTCCCCCGCTAGAGGGCCATTTGCTCCAGAAATCTGCACGGAGATGCAAGTGCTTGATATTTTATTTGTTCAAATATGTTTTATGGCAAACTACATTATAACATAGCACGTGACGGGTCCATTAGCAAGAACCTTTACATATGTTACCCGCCCTTTGTGAATACGCGTGTGATAAAGCATAGGGTTTGAGGGGGGTTTTGGCAAAATTGTGCTGAAATCGATGAAAATATCAAACATACGATAAACAGGTACATATTTTTCCCTTTTTACTTCCATTTTATAACCTTTAATCTCGATCTAATACCATATGTGGATTTTTGGAACACTCCTCAATATGCCTAAGAGTCACGCGTAAGAATTCTGAAAACCCCGCCTCGTACGATGAGAAAAACTTCCAAAATTATAACCACCCTATTTTTTGGGCATGATATGTTTGAAATAATGTAAAAAACATCAAAACAATGACCTTCAAAAAATCTTCCAATTTAGAGCGCATCTTCCAATTAAGAGCGATCGTCGTTTTTTGTGCTATCCAGCACTGTCGGTGGCACGTGGAAAAACGTGCTACACGAATGCTTGCTGCAAAAAGACAGACAGTAAAAATATTGGCAGAACAAAATACGTGCTGCAGGAATGCTTACTGCAAAAATACAGGCAGCAAAAATACGGGGAGCAAAAATTACGTGCAACATGAATGCTTGCTATTAAAATACGGGCAGCATGAAGTACGTCCTGAAGGAATGGTTGCTGCAACAAGACGGGCAGCTGCTGCACAAAATACGTGCTGCAGGAATGCTTGCTACCAATAGACAGGGAGCGAAAATACGGGCAGACCTGAACTTAAAACCTAAGGCGAACCGTTTTCGGATCCGACCCCACCTACTCGGATCCGCCACATGTCTCTTCTGTGTGTGGGGTGGTGTGCACCGCGTGGGAGCTGGTCTCCTCACGTGCTTGAGGAAGGGAGTGGGCAAGCGCTGCCAACTTCGGTGGCGTGATCTCATTATCAACGGGCTGGAAGCCAGCCTGTGCACGTGCCACAGACGCCCGCCGGCGAGCAGGGTTTGCAACATCCCGCGTGTCCCCTGCGACACTCTGGGACAACATCTGGCGCCCCGACGAGTTTCGCCTCCGCCTATCGTCCTGCAATTCCTTACGCGCCTCACCGTCTAACAGGACCAGGCGAACTTTAACCCACTCAAACGAAAACTCCCAGGTGACAGCCGCCACCCCGTCCTCCACAATTTTGCTCTCGTATACAGTGGCCCCACTCCTTTTGGTCCTGCGGATTATCTTGCCAGTCCAATAACCTACATCGGGGCAAACATTACTATAGTCAGGCCATTTGTCTTTCGGAACGCGGAAAGTCCTACCCACAAAAACTGATGCCGCTGCCTTACCCATTTTCGCAAATGCCTAAAACCATATTCTACCAAACCAAGAAAGTATGCTAAGCAAATCATAGCTGTCGTCTCAAACTAGGTTATTGCCCCAAACCACGAAAACCTAATAGCAGCGACTCACGATTGTGTCGCAATTTCAATTGCAAGACGTTTAGACGATAAACGTCCGCTCGTTGTGCACGAGTACGATTGCAGTACTGCCAGCTACGCTCGATACTTTTACGACTGTTTTATCGAGCCCAATGAACCCTAAGTGATCTGGGCAGGTAAAACGCCTGTATCTCGCGATCTAGAAAACGAAACTTTTGTGAAAATGTTCCTTGGTGTAAGCAGTACCTTGACTTGTTTATGAAACTAGGAGCACTATATATCAACTGTGTTCGCTGTACAGCGAGCAACGTTAATTATGAATGTTGAAACCCGCGACCGTTGCGGCCGAAACCCTCCTAGGCCACAACGGTCGGTTTGCAAGCGGGATCGCGAGTAACTAGCACGACACTAGAGATATGCCTAAACCAGGCATACATACGTGTTTCCGAGACTCTCAGGAACACGTACGTATGCTCAAAACATGTTGCAATGTCCTGGCGCAGTGGATCATCATGCCATGAGCCTTTGTCATACTCCAGCCACGGGCGGTCAACGCTAAGGGCCCAACCTTTGACCGTCATTTCATTAGCCGTCCGTCGTCCGATTTCAAAAATGAATGCAGATCTGAAGAGCACTCGTCAATGAGCTTCCATTGATATGCTCAGATCACGAATCGGAGAAAGATAAATTTGGCGATGACAACACATACATACATCGAGATATCTATGCTGGAAGAATCTCGGTTGGCTGACTTTTCAGCAGCTAAGTTGGCCAGTCAGGATTATCAATATGGAAAGGTCAAGAAGAGGAACATCCAGGACTCCTGTGATGAATGAAGCTGACGATGACGAGGACGATGACGATGGACCTTGGAGGAAAAAGGCAGCAAAAGATTGAGCACACTCTGACTGGCCATCAAAGAGCAAGTAGACTAGTCCTGCAACATAATAATTATGTGGATCTAGCCGATATATATGCAGATGATGGCAATGATGAGGTGGCAGCTTGTGATTGATGCAAGAACTGTTTTGCTGAGATGAAATCTAGAGCAGGACAGTTGCTTACGTAAGGCCCGAGTACATAGACCTGCAAACTCTGGTTGAACTCTATCTATTTCAAGTTTGGAATAATATTCTAAGGATGTCCGAATTATCGGCCAATGTGTTGGTTAATCTTTCCTGACATAAAGATATTACTTTAGCTACGGGATACGTGTGTAAACTCCGTAAGTTTTGTCTGTTCACCCTATTTTACTTGTGTATCCACTCGACGTTGTGTGTCACTCCACATATCATGCGTTTCTACTTTTAAAAATGTGTCATCGGCATTCCGCGAATGTGTCATCGCAGTGCAATTCGTGTGTCACTCCACATAGCATGTGTTTCTACTAAAAGATGTGTCGATCGGCTTTCCGCGAATGTGTCACTGGCCGTCCGATCATCCATCAATCGCCCCCGAATTGGTTTGCATTGCACTTATTACAATGAAGCGACTCTTTTCTTTCTATTTTAAATTAACAATATGTGTTCGGAGTCGGCGGAAAAGGATATTAGAAGACTTCGCCTTTTGTATAACGAAGCAATTATCACGCGAGATAAATTCATTACGGGCAAGAATAACGCACTCCGTCGTCGGTGCTCTCAACCGTCAAGTGAGGTTGTGCAACGAAAGTTATTAGATACCGAGGAAGAAAGTGACACCGATTCGGAGGGACTTCCTAGCTTGGTAGTAAGTGACGACTCCGACTCGGACTGGGACTCGGGGGAGGAGGAGGAGGAGGAGGAGGAGGAGGAGGAGGAGAGGAGGAAGAAGAGAAGGATGAGGTGGTGGTGGTGGTGGTGGAGGAGGAGGAGGAGGAGGAGGAGAGCCGTGCTAAACCTAAACCCCAAATCAAGTTCCCAACAGTGGTTGGGGAGTTCACTGCTAAAAAGGAATGCAAGACCTACTCGAAACCCCACGACTTCAAATGGGTCTTTGCCCGCACCGCGTGAGTGCATATATGAACTCTAGGGAAATTGGCGGGGTATACACATGTGGCACCCAACTAGAATGCGGTGCATGCCTTCGGTTCCGTGGCCCATACAAAGGAGAAGACAAATGGTTTGTGGAGTCTAACGGGGCTGAACACACATTAACCAAAATAACCCGCTCGAGCGACGCGCCAGACAAAGGAGTCCCGCACGAATTCAAAGAGAAAGTAGTTTCTTACATTGAAGCTGGGGACATCCCGTCGTCAAGGAACAAGGATCCTAAACAAGCTTACACTATACAATTCCGAGGCCAACCCGCTATTCTCGCTCGTCTCCCCTCCAAGAAACAAATCGCCAATCTCAAACGCGAGTTCACTCGTAACGCAACTGGCGGGATCAAATTCGAGACGGTGGCCAATCTCATCGACCACACCAAAGGGTTGGAGCTCAAAGCAACCTACCCGCCAGACGCCGATGTCAACGATGTCGTCGTGCTTTCTAATGGCGTCTTCGAATTCGGCGACACCTTCGGTTTTTGCTTCTCGACACGCAGCATTTTGCAAAACGCGCAACGCGCGCGGGATGCTTGGGGCGGGAGCTTTCAGGAGAGACAGATGGAAGCTGGAAGTTCCTATATTGCGAGTGGCCTATTCTCGCATTCGGAACCCTAATCATTACAACGCTGTTATAATGACCCTGTTTTCTAATTCTTACAACGTTGTTATAATAGACCGGCAGCCTTACGCAATAGCGTAAGGCAAAACGTCCAACTACAAAACGTACTTGCTGAGATCGAGAAGCTTTGCGACGAGGAGACGACGGAGGAAGAGAAAAGGCGAGCGAAGAGGAAGACTCCGACGAAGAAACAATTGAAGGCCGGCTTTCAGATGTACTGGCAGTTTAATATGGGCAATTGCGCCCACCAATTTGGGTTTGGATTTGCATTTGAATTTGTTTTCACAAGTTGTCCCCGTAAGTCTTACTCTAAGTAAACTTTTAAATCCCAAGGTCATAGACGGTGTGCCTCATACACTTGAAGCATATGTTGCAGTAGACACCTAAGTTATCACTGAACTCGGACCGCAAGCATATATCTTGCGGAGCATAACAAAAACTACCTTGCGTGTCGTGGTCAATGAGAAACATACTAAAACAGTACAATATAGTTTTTGGCGATATTCGACAGTAACCTTCAATAGCAATATATCACATATAATAGCCGCGTATGCTTCGCACTCGTATCTTCAATCGAGTACATATATTCGGGCTCCCAACCGAGAACTTGGTGGAATGCACACGTTTCGCTGTGAATATTTCTTTGCGCCGGCTTCGGTAGCTTGCCTTTGTGAGGACTACGTGAGATCCCTTGGGAATATCACGGCATATCACGTGCATTTCACGGACAACATACTCTCCGGTCTTGGTAATTGGAAACTTTGGAAAATATGTCGTTATTTGCACTCTACGCGGTACATTTGCATTCGATTTCTTGACAATGATGGTTTATTTCCTTAATGAAGTAAGCCTGTCGCTTACAAAATAATGAACTGGTGTGGCGTCGATATTTGAATATTAGTTGGGTAAATTCGCTGCGAAGGGCTTATATTATTCTGGGAGCAAATATTGATTGTACCGGGAACAATCAACGTTTGCTATACATTTCAGGAACAATGGATATTTCTGTAGCAAATATCGATTGCTTCCGGTACAATTATCATTTGCTACATAAATATGCAATTTCTTATATATTTTTGGAACAATGAATATTCCTGGCGCAAAATTTGATTGCACCGGAAACAATGAAAAAACTTATATGTTTCCGGTGCAAAAACGTAGATTCTAGAAGCATAGCTGGCGATGGCGGTGGGGGCGGTGCGCGGGCGATGCGCGGTTGGTACTCGGGCGGTCTCGGCATCTCGGGAGAGACGCTTAGATCCCCCCCCACCGCCACCCCACCGCCACCCCACCCACCCGCCGGCCCACAATCCCCCCACCCTCCCCGGCCCACGCACCGCCCGAGTACCACCCGCGCACCGCCCCCACCGCCAGCGCCAGCTATGCTTCTGGAATCTACGTTTTTGCACCGGAAACATACAATTTTCCCCATAGTTTCCGGCAAAATCAACTTTTGCACCGGAAATCCGCGCTGGAATCGAGGTGTCATGGTTTGCACCGGATATCATCAAATTTTGCTCCCGGAAAATTAAAACCTATTCGCGAATGACCGATGACGCCGGATTTTTTATGACACCATGGTGTACAAACACAAAATACGTGGACTAAAAACACATCGTGGAGTTCAGACACAAAACTTACGGAGTCTACAGACAACACCCCTTTAGCTACCATTGTGTACTCCGAGCATAGCTAATATTGCCCCGGTTCAAATTCGGTCTTGTGAAAGGCAAGAGAGACGGTTGTAAACGCTGAGCGGGGGGGATGCTAATATCTTCATGTAACGGCAGAAGCAAACGTGGCAGCCACGTCGAGCTCTCGTCGACCCCGTCTTGAAGAGTGTGTTTTAAAAATTGGCAAGTTCAGTATATTCGAGTCCAGGAATGCACGATCTTGTAATTCCAGCTAGTCGGTGGTGCCTCTAGACAATGCTGCCCGGTTTTTTCAATTCTAGTGCACCAGGATTTGTCTTGCGCGTGTGCGCGACATTTCGGGCAAATGTTAAGCAATTGTTGTCCAACATTTGGGGATCATAAAGGAACCCTAAAGTATATTTGTCTTTTGCAAGTAATGATATCGCATGGCATGAAGGAAATATCTGCCGGATAACTTAAGTTAATGAAATACCTGCGATGTCGCATTTGACTGTACCAAGTTCCAGTGCATCATGGGCCTCCTTTAGCGAGGGCGGCCTGCGACGTCTTCGCTGCGTTTCTGGGTTGGACTGAACAGTAAGAGAGCTCACGGGGAGTTGAAGACAGATCAGTGGCAAGATGGCGCTACATGCTATCTTGCTGTGCACTAACGGTGCTCTAAGGAAATCTAAGTCTACTTGGCCATCCTAATTGTTCATGGTGCATTGGAGCAATATATTTCATGCTGAGAGACTACAGCGACGACAGTTCGGATGTAATCTGCTACCGACACAAGGTTGAGTCGCGTAATGTGTGCGTTTGCATGCAAAACGGTAGACGAAGGGGACAGAATAACTATGTGAGGTGGAGCGAGGGCCGCTGACAGCTTAGTGAGCGTTGAGTTAGATACATGCTTGTACTGCATATTTGGATCCAGGTGCACAGCAAAACAGTACCGATGATATCCAATTTGGATCACACAGGAAATTACATTCAAATATTCACAGTGAAGTGACAGCGTGCATTCAGAATCTCGAGGGCACCGAGATTTCCGTGCATTCTATATCACACAAGGTCACAATCTTCAACGAAGTTTTCACTCAAAATCCGGTTCCTGAAAACCCGAAATTTGTTGACATCTAAAACTTTTTAAGATTACAGAACTCTTACATCTACACCAGGACTCTGCTGCAAAAGTATTTACAGTATTTACACAGCACACATAGCTTACCGTTTCTTGTTCCCATGGTTCTTTCCCATTAGTTTAGCTGTTGCCAGGGGTGCCACCGCAATCAACAGGTCCTACTGTCCCAGTATTTCGAGACGGTCACTTTTGACAATCACTTCTACACCCCCAACCAGCTGCTGCTCCTTAACTCCGAGAAAAACCAACAGGTGAACAAAGTTCGTAGATACTGCAGACAGGTTATATAGAAGGCCCAGACGTGTCCACGGTAGACTTGGATTCCCCTTGTGTGCTCACTGGAGGCTCGACCTCAGATTCTATAGTCTCAACTTCTGCCAAAACCGCTTCCAACTTATCAGCAATTTGGATCTTTTCGTTCAAATCTGAGTCTGGCGTCACCATATCAAGTTCCGAATAAAAGCCACTGTTCAACTGATCCGTTTCTTGCTTCACAAGCTCACTGAGCTCACTGAACGCGAGCTCCTCAACATCAATCGCTTCCAGCAGCTTGGGAGCGGCTATATCCGTGGAGGCCTGCACCGTCTTCTCCTCTTCAGGGAGCAACTCCTCAGACCACTGCTCTTCGCGAACTTCCGAAATGTAGCTGCTGACGGAACTGATAACGCCTTCCTGCTCACAGGTCACAGAAGCCAGAGAACGGTTAAGTGGCACCCGTCTAAAGCAAACGATCCAGCAGAGCTTCCAGGTTAGTACCGACCCTACCTCAAGTTGGACAGGCGCAGCTTCAAAGTGAAACTCTGAGCGAGCGTCTCTCTCGCAAGGGGGTGCTAGGCATGAGGCGTGAGCCAAAAGTCCGCGTGCAGGTATGGTACACGTTATGTTCTACAGGGGAGTTGAGTAGGGGGAAACAATATGGTCTTGCACCTTTGCAGCAGTTCCATCAAGCGCGACCACTGCGTCGACGGCTTCCTGTCTTTTCTCGTTTACAATTATGCAAAGTATTGAGGCCCAAATGATTTCAACACCGTCCACCCACAGCACCTTGTGCTCTGTAGGTATTATCGTGTATGTGAAGCAGTGAACAAAAGGCCACAGCTTCCACCCGGCTTTCAATAGTCGCCAAAACTGGTTACGAATATCGCTAAGAACTGTCTGCACAGAGTTGCCTCTCAACAAACCCTGACAGGAGTAAAACATGACGTTGTATGCAGCAGCATAAAAGGTCTGATCAAAACATATTTTCATTGGAATCGTGTACTTCGGACTGTCGGGGAAAAAGTGCATGAAGGCAGTGTCCTGCAAGGTGTAGTATAAGTGGGCGAAGGGTCCAAGAACAAAGAAACCAATAGCAGCGCTTCTCAATATACGGTCGCGGTCAAAATCCAAAGCAAAGCGTCCTTCATATGTTTGCGATATCTGCAAAGAACCGCTCCCCTGTAACGTGAGAAACTACATAGCTGAGGAGAAGCGGCGACGACTACGAACAAGAAACTTTTGTAGGAACCACAACTTTCAGGGCTTCAGGAACCCCTCTTAGCTCGCGTTTTACTCTGACCACTATGTTGGACTTTAAGTACAGGTGCTCACCCAGTCGGCAATAGCATATGTCACTCCTGTTATTATAGCTGGAACCAGCAGGGGATGCATTGCGGAGTAACTTAAATAAAGGCTCCAGATATCTCGCGGTATTGCATGAAATCTTTCGGAGAGCGACCAACCGCGCCAAAAGATTGTGTGCGTGTCAGCGTATCTGTATGCGAAGCCACTGACAATACCAGCCATTAGGAGCGAATTTATTGTGATGTTCACTCGGGACTCCGGAGAGAGGCTTGGCTTGGCTTCCATGGAGCTTGAGACCTTTAATGCTCTGCGAGTTGCATGAACGAGCGACTTCGAGGGCTGTGGTCTCACATACAGCCTGTCGCATGCAAAGCGAAAAGACCGTGCGCTGTGTGAGTAGCGTTGGCCGGCTAGTTTTCGGACGTCCTTCCTTGCACCATGCAGCTTGCGAAAAGAACGAGCAGACGTGCCCGAAGGTCCCGCAACTACACGGGTTGCGGAAAGCATTGGAGACATGTTACTGGGACAACGATAGAGGGGCATGCGTGAGAACTTTGTGTGAAGAAACACGGGACTTCAAATCCCACGTGTTTTCGCACCCCCTCCCCGCGTTTTCACCAAACGCGTTTGGACAGAGGAAAGCGCGGTTTAAGAGGTCACCCAGTCAGCTCCGCATACCGTAGCACAGTTGAGTCTCGCAGTCGATCGTGTCACACGACAGCATCGCCAGCAGAGTATCGCATCAATCACTATGGTCTATGGGCAGTTGAATGACGAGTATGCAGTATCGTATCAGTCTCCAGCTGAGGCTTCACCGAGAAATATGCAAGCCATTGCTCCTAATAGGTCGACTTGAAATACTTCTTTTTCATTGGCTAATATCGCATGTTGACAATTTCAGCATGGCATCTTTAGGCCCGATCGGCCTTTGACTTTGCCACGTCAAGAGTGAAGAGACGATCTCCGTATTGTTGAATGTTCATGAGAGTTTCAGAGAGCATGACGATGAGCATGACAACGCCAAGAGCCAGAGCCATAGCCAACCAGTGTCGATATTACCATATTTACTTCGTCCAAGGGCTCGGGCTGTATGGTCATAGGCTGGTAGCTAAGTAAGCACCTCGACCTGGTAATATCCCATTCGCCTTTTTGCATCTCTCTCTCTATCTGTATGAGACAAGGCGCGCAACACATTATATATGGCAAAAGAGATCGACGGCTAATGGTTTCTAATCGTTGGCTTGTGGTAGCTATCACCTACACGTGGTATTGTGGAGAGAGAGTATTTTGGAGCCAACCCCCGTGGCACAGCCCCCGCGTGACATATACCTATGTATATATATAAATGGCATGTGAATTTATATAACATTTACGACACGAGATAATTTCTGAGGTTTATAGGTCAAAGGTTAAAAGAGCTCCGGGACTCGGGAGTCCTATTCGCCTCCGAGATTGCAGGATACAGCACTGACCATTGAGATTCCCTCGATTCTCATTCCGTGGATTTCTATCCAATGTGACACGAGGTAGCGAGAAAAAGATTCTAGGATATTTCCTGAATGACGTGACACATAAGTAGACAGCATGACTTGTCTACAGATCTGCGAAATGACATGATACGAAGTAATATCTTCATGTCCAATCAGTTGCTCGAGTTTCACATAGATGCACTCGATATAATATCATGCGTTGCGTCGCGTCGGCATCCCGCAATATCTCGACAGAATATTTTCCGGTACTTCTGAAACGGGCGGAACGCGCACACCGATTCTGGTACCTGCGAACCACCATTATCTACAGCCAATGGGGAAGAGACTGGACTCGGCACGTGGCGAAAGTCAAGCAGGTCTAGCTTTTTCATTGACCTCGGAGCTCGGTTCGGCCATCGGCTACCTCGTCTTTACGTGGAAATCGTCAACAGTTTGGAAATCGTCAACAGTGACACGCATAAAATCGACGATATCGCGAGGTAAAATTGCGATATCGACCCCGGACAACTTTTCATCATTTTAGGTGCTTCAAGGCAACGCGAAAACATGCCACGTTTGCAATCGCCGGCCTACCACATAGCCATTTTCACTGCGAGATCTGCGACCGATTGTCTGCACCAAAGTGCAAACTGGTGTTTTTTCCCCCGCATAAACTTGCAATTAAAATGGCCACAGTAGGCCGATGTAAGCAAACGCGATATGTTTTTGCATCGCCTCGAAGCCGCGACTAAAATCATGAAAATTTGTCCGAGGTCGATATCGCAAATTTCCATTACCATATCGACGATTTTATGTTTACAATTGACGCGAGGAACCGTTGGTGTCGGTTTTCCCTATAAATTACAATAATAAGGCCATAGTAGGCCGATCAAAGCGAACGTGATATGTTTTATTGTTTTTGTATCGCCTTGAAGCAACTATAATCGTGAAGATCTATCCGAGGTCGATATCGCAAAAAAAAATCATGACCATATCGACGATTTTATGTGTACATCGCTACTGTCGCGGTTGACATCTCGTGGAACGGTACCGGATTTAAATTCTACGGATTATGATTTAAGAGTATGTGAGAACACACACAGTGAAGCACTACTAACAGGGTGCTACGCTCGCATATGTCAACCATGAAACTGTGTGAGATATAATATAACGTATTATATCGGGTGCGGTCACTGAATATCTTTCATACAAGTGTAAACTGATTATAAAGATAAACGAATATAAGGTGTCTGTGACCTAGGGATCTGTCACCTAGTACTGTACGAGTACTGGTACAGCTAACGGGAGTCAGAATAGTTATGACCTACGGGTCACTGAATCCAGCAAACTGTGAAGCTATACACAAGATAATACGAAGTGATATAGCTTCCGCTGAGAGAATGTGATGACAACCCCTAGGAAGTCAGGTGTGGAAATGACAGATGCTAGAATGAACTGTTTGACTACCGAAGTCGATATCGGAGATGGCGCTGATGACAGTGAAGTAGTCATAGTAGTCGAGCCGTATCGGTGATGACACAGATGATTATGCCACTGTCGGCGTGCCAAATCCAGCACACCACCTCGAGTGAGGTGGGCAGACCAGAATGCATACACTCATACCAATCTCCAGTCCGGACCCGAAAGAACCACAATCATGCCTGCCAGGGCTGAAAACCCCAAAAAGCTGGACAAAGTCCACACGGTCCTGGCAGACCTATCAGCTCTCTGTCTCTAGTGCCACTCCTCCACCGGGGGAATAGCATCAAAAAAAACGTCTCAGCGTCCGAAGGGCGCGAGCACTGGAAAAAATGTTTTTTCGCGCATATTATTTATGATAATTTTTTAGGTTTGAGTAGACGTTTTCCCTAGAATTTTGTCGACCAGAAGGTATTTTTTGACCCCTGTTTTGCTTCTTATAGTGAAATATGGTGTCCTTTGCTTCAAACCCTAAAACTTGCGGTATGATCTTGCTTTAGCTTGTATGTTTTCTTGATATGTGATATGAAATTTCAGTACCCAGCGACCTGAGTTTTTTACGAAGGTCCTGGGGAAAGAGCAACAAAACGCCTGGAGAAGCTGGAGAGCCTTGAGCTCTCCAGTGAGGAACCAAAACCGTAAAGCGCAACATTACGCATAACTGAAAGAACAAAAGAGTAACAACATCAGAACTATAACGAGCTTGATTTTCGCGTTTCTGATAACTTCACACAGGAGAATTATGAACGAAGAAGGACCCACAGATATGGACTCGTTCACTCAGCCAGAAACCATTCAGCAGAAATATGACTTTATGAGGAGTATGAATTCAGACGTGATCCGCGACAGTGATAAGTGGAGCGCTAAACTGGACCAGGACACAGTTTCATCTCTCATCTATGCCACTTTCCTTGCGAAAGCAGACGCAGTCTTCGCAGCGCGAAACATTCCGATAAATCACAAGAAGTTTTTCGGAAACATCGAAAGGCCATCCACTATGTGCACTTTCCTGTGGAACATTTTCAGACACGCGACAAATATGTGCTCAGTGAAAGGAAACGAAGTTGTCATTGAGTCAGCAGCAGCAACCACAAACGTTGAGAAACTGATCAAGTACACCAGGAACACAGTTCAGAGGGAAAACATCAGAAACATCGTTGAAACACTCCTGGAATATGACTTGTACTTTCCCACACTGGAGTCAGTTCAGATACAAGTAGACGAACGCATTGCAAAACAGGCATCGGAACAAACACAGCAGTCCCCCTCAGCCTCTGGACTTGCAGAAATCGACCTGGGTGCACGCGAGGGAGCACAAGCCGAAGGTGACCAAAACGAGGACACCTGGGAAGAAAGAGAAGAAGCAGGTACAAAATTAAACAGCCTCGCATTCCTCCATTGTTTAATCACAACTGACGCATTGCAAAACGCAATAACGAAAGCCCACGCATTCCTCCATTGTTTAATCACAACTGACGCATTGCAAAACGCAATAACGAAAGCCCACGCATTCCTCCATTGTTTAATCACAACTGACGCATTACAAAACGCAATAACGAAAGCCCACGCACAGCATTTAGAGATAGCAAGCATTTCTTTTTTCATTTGTGCATTACTAACAGTTGTGAACACAGGCGAGTACGACGGAATCGACGGTCTGACTGGACAACGAGAAGTGTCGCTTGTCAGCCACGAAGAGGAAGCGGAATTCGACTTCGCATCTCTTCAAACAGCAGTGGACTACTCTGAGACGGTGAAGAAAACCGAAACCGAAATCGAAGGCCACGAAGGTGACTTGGAGAACGAAGACTTCCTTCAGACGCTGAAGATCACGAGGCACAACGTCCAGAACACCGCGCGCTTCACTGGACGCGAGCTTAGCGAAGTCAGAAGGCAGTGCGAGGAGACCCTGACCAGGAAGCATCTCGACGTTGGCTCATTGGCGGTTGACGGTCTGACGCGAAAGGTGGACGCATCGGGTGTTGCTAAGGTAAAAACCTCCCTCTCACTTCACGTAAAAAAGCATTCACACAGATACCGCTCTTGCATTAAGCTCCATTGTTCTTTTAAAGCTCGCATCTCTACAAACATTACGAAAACGCGCATTCTAACTAGAGTTAATACGCAGACTCCCTTCATCAAAGTTCAGCTAAAGAGCGAGGAAGAAGCGACTGCAATCCTCGAGCTGGGAATTCTTCTGGTGGACGGACAGCGCTTTAACATCACGCCTAAATCTTCCAGACTGACTCGATTTAACCTGTTTCTGCGTGCTTCCGCTCCCAATCTTCAGGTCTCAACGAATAACATAGTCTCATTCCTGCTCACGACTCCATTTTCAAGCTTTGTTAAGCGGGTGGTCTTCCAACAGACATTCACAGAACATCCAGGAAAGGGCAGAGGATCACGGCTGGTCAGAAGGATCTACGCAGTACTCAGGCCCCGAGTTGCAGCAGCACCGGAACCGGTAGTACCTGACATTCAAAATCCGGAGCACGCAGTTTACTTCATTCCACTTCAGTACATCTACAACCCTGTTGGAGTTGTCCTGATTACCCAGTGCAGTGCCCACGAGTGTTTCAAGTGTGCCCCATCTCCCAAAAGGTTCGGTCATTGTTCCAAGAACTGTATGGACAGCGGGAAAGGGAAGGGAAAGGGGAAAGGATCTGGTAAAGGAAAAGGATCAGGAGGAGGAGGCCCCCCAGGATTCCCACCAGGAGGCCCTCCAGGACCGCCGAGTACCCCCACAAAAAACTCAGCCAAGTGGGAAGCAGCAAAAGCTAAAGCATTAAAGAGAAAGCTCACCCCCTCAGCTCTCAGCCCTGCCCACAAGATCCCCGCAGGAGGCAGCCAAAGACAACCCCTGACACAGGAAGGTGACGGAGGAATTAATCTTGCTGAAGGTAGATACTGAGAAATTGGACTGTTTAACCTGTCTCTCCTCTCTGAACACTCTCTCAGACTTTGTGCTTTCAAGCATCTGATATGCAAGTGACCCTCACTAGCATCTCTAAAACCAGAAGAGTCAATCTCTTCCTTGCTCTGCTCATTGTGACCCACCGGCCAGCAGTAAATTTAAGTATGCACAGCACATATTTACACCCCTGCTCTTGCTTTGCTTTTCTCTTTACAACTGCTGTTCACTCCCCACAGTTTGTCTCACCACACAACACATATTTCCCTCGACTTCAAAAGCTCAATCTTGAACCAGAGCACGGGCATACAGATAGCTCAAAGTTCACTCTCAAACTTGCATTATATAGACACCTTCATCATAGGGACCCTCCCGTGTGCGGCACACCGTCACTAAATAAATACAAAGCACACACCTGGCATAATAATAACCTGCCGCTTGATAAACACTTATGCAGTGAATACAGTTCCTCACATAGCTCACCCTCCGAGGCACCCGAACCAACAAACTTATATGAAAACCTGCACCGGTTGTCAAACACCAAAATATTGATAAATAACCACACACGGTTCCTAGCAAACTTAAGAGGACGGGAAACCAAAGCAGGAAACACTTCACAATATGCAGGCAACTTAACACGGCATACTGTTAACTCAATGCATTATACAGAAAGTTTAATAATACTTACACGGTGCCTAGAAAACAACATGCGGTCAACAAATAACACAAATAAACCCATATGCTTTCCGAAGCGGGTTGTTACTAACCTGAAGCGGGTCACGGTAAACTTAGCTCGGTGTTTAAACAACTTAGAACTGAATGCAATACACCGTAATAGTACTGATAAAATAATCTTACGAGAGGCTCGGGGGCACGGACACATGTTTTGAGGGGAAAA
>LGRX02009580.1:0-12800 GCA_001247695.2 Cymbomonas tetramitiformis | reverse complement strand
CATCTTGCAAGCTTGCAATGTGCCATCGTGCAAGCTCGCAATGTGCCATCGTGCAAGCTCGCATTGTGCCATCGTGCAAGCTCGCATTGTGACATCGTGCAAGCTCGCATTGTGACATCGTGCAAGCTCGCATTGTGCCATCGTGCAAGCACGCATTGTGCCATCGTGCAAGCACGCATTGTGACATCTTGCAAGTTCGCTTTGTGACATCTTGCAAGCTTGCAATGTGCCATCGTGCAAGCTTGCATTGTGCCATCGTGCAAGCTTGCATTGTGACATTTTGCAAGCTTGCATTGTGACATCGTGCAAGCTCGCAATGTGCCAACGTGCAAGCTTGCAATGTGCCATCGTGCAAGCTTGCATTGTGCCATCGTGCAAGCTTGCATTGTGAACTCGTGCAAGCTCGCATTGTGCCATCGTGCAAGCTCGCATTGTGCCATCGTGCAAACACGCATTGTGCACTCGTGCAAGCTCGCATTGTAACATCTTGCAAGCTCGCATTGTGACATCGTGCAAGCTTGCAATGTGCCATCGTGCAAGCTTTCATTGTGACATTTTGCAAGCTTGCAATGTGCCATCTTGCAAGCTTGCATTGTGACATCGTGCAAGCTTGCATTTTGACATCGTGCAAGCTTGCATTGTGACATCGTGCAAGCTTGCATTGTGACATCGTGCAAGCTTGCATTGTGCCATCGTGCATGCTTGCAATTTGCCATCGTGCAAGCTTGCATTGTGACATCTTGCAAGCTCGCATTGTGACATCGTGCAAGCTCGCAATGTGCCATCGTGCAAGCTTGCATTGTGACATTTTGCAAGCTTGCAATGTGCCATCGCGCAAGCTTGCATTGTGACATCATGCAAGCCTGCAATGTGACATCGTGCAAGCTTGCATTGTGACATCGTGCAAGCTTGCATTGTGACATCGTGCAAGCTTGCATTGTGACATCGTGCAAGCTTGCATTGTGACATCGTGCAAGCTTGCATTGTGCCATCGTGCAAGCTTGCAATTTGCCATCGTGCAAGCTTGCATTGTGACATCTTGCAAGTTTGCATTGTGACATCGTGCAAGCTCGCAATGTGCCAACGTGCAAGCTTGCTATGTGCCAACGTGCAAGCTTGCATTGTGCCATCGTGCAAGCTTGCAATGTGCCATCGTGCAAGCTTGCAATGTGCCATCGTGCAAGCTTGCATTGTGACATCTTGCAAGCTCGCATTGTGACATCTTGCAAGCTCGCATTGTGACATCGTGCAAGCTTGCAATGTGCCATCGTGCAAGCTTGCATTGTGACATTTTGCAAGCTTGCAATGTGCCATCGCGCAAGCTTGCATTGTGCCATCATGCAAGCTTGCATTGTGCCATCGTGCAAGCTTGCATTGTGACATCGTGCAAGCTTGCATTGTGACATCGTGCAAGCTTGCATTTTGACATCGTGCAAGCTTGCATTGTGACATCGTGCAAGCTTGCATTGTGATATCGTGCAAGCTTGCATTGTGACATCGTGCAAGCTTGCAATGTGCCAACGTGCAAGCTTGCATTGTGCCATCGTGCAAGCTCGCAATGTGCCATCGTGCAAGCTTGCAATGTGCCATCGTGCAAGCTTGCAATGTGCCATCGTGCAAGCTTGCATTGTGCCATCGTGCAAGCTTGCATTGTGACATCTTGCAAGCTTGCAATGTGCCATCGTGCAAGCTCGCATTGTGCCATCGTGCAAGCTTGCATTGTGACATCGTGCAAGCTCGCATTGTGCCATCGTGCAAGCTCGCATTGTGCCATCGTGCAAGCTCGCATTGTGCCATCGTGCAAGCACGCATTGTGCCATCGTGCAAGCACGCATTGTGACATCTTGCAAGCTCGCTTTGTGACATCTTGCAAGCTTGCAATGTGCCATCGTGCAAGCTTGCATTGTGCCATCGTGCAAGCTTGCATTGTGACATCTTGCAAGCTTGCAATGTGCCATCGTGCAAGCTTGCTTTGTGCCAACGTGCAAGCTTGCATTGTGCCATCGTGCAAGCTTGCATTGTGCCATCGTGCAAGCTTGCATTGTGACATCTTGCAAGCTTGCATTGTGACATCGTGCAAGCTTGCAATGTGCCAACGTGCAAGCTTGCATTGTGCCATCGTGCAAGCTTGCATTGTGCCATCGTGCAAGCTTGCAATGTGACATCGTGCAAGCTTGCATTGTGACATCGTGCAAGCTTGCATTGTAACATCTTGCAAGCCTGCTTTGTGACATCGTGCAAGCTTGCATTGTGACATCGTGCAAGCTTGAAATGTGCCAACGTGCAAGCTTGCATTGTGCCATCGTGCAAGCTTGCATTGTGCCATCGTGCAAGCTTGCATTGTGACATCTTGCAAGCTTGCAATGTGCCATCGTGCAAGCTTGCATTGTGACATCGTGCAAGCTTGCATTGTGACATCTTGCAAGCTTGCATTGTGACATCGTGCAAGCTTGCAATGTGCCATCGTGCAAGCTTGCATTGTGACATCTTGCAAGCTTGCAATGTGCCATCGTGCAAGCTTGCATTGTGACATCTTGCAAGCTTGCAGTGTGACATCGTGCAAGCTCGCAATGTGCCAACGTGCAAGCTTGCATTGTGCCATCGTGCAAGCTTGCATTGTGAACTCGTGCAAGCTTGCATTGTGCCATCGTGCAAGCTCGCATTGTGCCATCGTGCAAGCACGCATTGTGCCATCGTGCAAGCACGCATCTTGACATCTTGCAAGCTCGCTTTGTGACATCTTGCAAGCTCGCAATGTGCCATCGTGCAAGCTTGCATTGTGACATCGTGCAAGCTTGCATTGTGACATCTTGCAAGCTTGCATTGTGACATCGTGCAAGCTTGCATTGTGCCATCGTGCAAGCTTGCATTGTGACATCGTGCAAGCTTGCAATGTGCCAACGTGCAAGCTTGCATTGTGCCATCGTGCAAGCTCGCAATGTGCCATCGTGCAAGCTTGCAATGTGCCATCGTGCAAGCTTGCAATGTGCCATCGTGCAAGCTTGCATTGTGCCATCGTGCAAGCTTGCATTGTGACATCTTGCAAGCTTGCAATGTGCCATCGTGCAAGCTCGCATTGTGCCATCGTGCAAGCTTGCATTGTGACATCGTGCAAGCTCGCATTGTGCCATCGTGCAAGCTCGCATTGTGCCATCGTGCAAGCTCGCATTGTGCCATCGTGCAAGCACGCATTGTGCCATCGTGCAAGCACGCATTGTGACATCTTGCAAGCTCGCTTTGTGACATCTTGCAAGCTTGCAATGTGCCATCGTGCAAGCTTGCATTGTGCCATCGTGCAAGCTTGCATTGTGACATCTTGCAAGCTTGCAATGTGCCATCGTGCAAGCTTGCTTTGTGCCAACGTGCAAGCTTGCATTGTGCCATCGTGCAAGCTTGCATTGTGCCATCGTGCAAGCTTGCATTGTGACATCTTGCAAGCTTGCATTGTGACATCGTGCAAGCTTGCAATGTGCCAACGTGCAAGCTTGCATTGTGCCATCGTGCAAGCTTGCATTGTGCCATCGTGCAAGCTTGCAATGTGACATCGTGCAAGCTTGCATTGTGACATCGTGCAAGCTTGCATTGTAACATCTTGCAAGCCTGCTTTGTGACATCGTGCAAGCTTGCATTGTGACATCGTGCAAGCTTGAAATGTGCCAACGTGCAAGCTTGCATTGTGCCATCGTGCAAGCTTGCATTGTGCCATCGTGCAAGCTTGCATTGTGACATCTTGCAAGCTTGCAATGTGCCATCGTGCAAGCTTGCATTGTGACATCGTGCAAGCTTGCATTGTGACATCTTGCAAGCTTGCATTGTGACATCGTGCAAGCTTGCAATGTGCCATCGTGCAAGCTTGCATTGTGACATCTTGCAAGCTTGCAATGTGCCATCGTGCAAGCTTGCATTGTGACATCTTGCAAGCTTGCAGTGTGACATCGTGCAAGCTCGCAATGTGCCAACGTGCAAGCTTGCATTGTGCCATCGTGCAAGCTTGCATTGTGAACTCGTGCAAGCTTGCATTGTGCCATCGTGCAAGCTCGCATTGTGCCATCGTGCAAGCACGCATTGTGCCATCGTGCAAGCACGCATCTTGACATCTTGCAAGCTCGCTTTGTGACATCTTGCAAGCTCGCAATGTGCCATCGTGCAAGCTTGCATTGTGACATCGTGCAAGCTTGCATTGTGACATCTTGCAAGCTTGCATTGTGACATCGTGCAAGCTTGCATTGTGCCATCGTGCAAGCTTGCATTGTGACATCGTGCAAGCTTGCATTGTGACATCTTGCAAGCTTGCATTGTGCCATCGTGCAAGCTTGCATTGTGCCATCGTGCAAGCTTGCAATGTGACATCGTGCAAGCTTGCATTGTGCCATCGTGCAAGCACGCATTGTGACATTGTGCAAGCTTGCATTGTGACATCGTGCAAGCTTGCATTGTGCCATCGTGCAAGCTTGCATTGTGACCTCTTGCAAGCTTGCAATGTGCCATCGTGCAAGCTTGCATTGTGACATCGTGCAAGCTTGCATTGTGACATCTTGCAAGCTTGCATTGTGACATCTTGCAAGCTTGCAATGTGCCAACGTGCAAGCTTGCATTGTGCCATCGTGCATGCTCGCAATTTGCCATCGTGCAAGCTTGCAATGTGACATCGTGCAAGCTTGCATTGTGCCATCGTGCAAGCTTGCATTGTGACATCTTGCAAGCTTGCAATGTGACATCGTGCAAGCTTGCATTGTGACATCGTGCAAGCTTGCATTGTGACATCGTGCAAGCACGCATTGTGACAACTTGCAAGCTTGCATTGTGACATCGTGCAAGCTTGCATTGTGACATCGTGCAAGCTTGCATTGTGACATCGTGCAAGCTTGCAATGTGCCAACGTGCAAGCTTGCATTGTGCCATCGTGCAAGCTCGCAATTTGCCATCGTGCAAGCTTGCAATGTGCAATCGTGCAAGCATGCATTGTGCCATCGTGCAAGCTTGCATTGTGATATCTTGCAAGCTTGCAATGTGCCAACGTGCAAGCTTGCATTGTGCCATCGTGCAAGCTCGCAATTTGCCATCGTGCAAGCTTGCAATGTCCAATCGTGCAAGCTTGCATTGTGACATCTTGCAAGCTTGCATTGTGACATCGTGCAAGCTTGCATTGTGACATCGTGCAAGCTTGCAATGTGCCAACGTGCAAGCTTGCATTGTGACATCGTGCAAGCTTGCATTGTGACATCGTGCAAGCTTGCATTGTGACATCGTGCAAGCTTGCATTGTGACCTCGTGCAAGCTTGCATTGTGCCATCGTGCAAGCTTGCATTGTGACATCCTGCAAGCTTGCAATGTGCCATCGTGCAAGCTTGCATTGTGACATCTTGCAAGCTTGCAGTGTGACATCGTGCAAGCTCGCAATGTGCCAACGTGCAAGCTTGCATTGTGCCATCGTGCAAGCTTGCATTGTGAACTCGTGCAAGCTCGCATTGTGCCATCGTGCAAGCTCGCATTGTGCCATCGTGCAAGCTCGCATTGTGCCATCGTGCAAGCACGCATTGTGACATCGTGCAAGCACGCATTGTGAAATCTTGCAAGCTCGCTTTGTGACATCGTGCAAGCTTGCAATGTGCCATCGTGCAAGCACGCAATTTGACATCCTGCAAGCTTGCATTGTGACATCGTGCAAGCACGCTTTGTGACATCGTGTAAGCTTGCAATGTGCCATCGTGCAAGCTTGCATTGTGACATCGTGCAAGCTTGCATTGTGCCATCGTGCAAGCTTGCATTGTGACATCGTGCAAGCTTGCAATGTGCCATCGTGCAAGCTTGCATAGTGACATCTTGCAAGCTTGCATTGTGACATCGTTCAAGCTTGCAATGTGCCATCGTGCAAGCTTGCAATGTGCCATCGTGCAAGCTTGCATTGTGCCATCTTGCAAGCTTGCAATGTGCCATCTTGCAAGCTTGCTTTGTGACATCTTGCAAGCTTGCAATGTGCCATCGTGCAAGCTTGCATTTTGAACTCGCGCAAGCTTGCATTGTGACATCGTGCAAGCTCGCATTGTGATATCGTGCAAGCTTGCATTGTGACATCGTGCAAGCTTGCATTGTGCCATCGTGCAAGCTTGCATTGTGCCATCGTGCAAGCTTGCATTGTGACATCGTGCAAGCTTGCAATGTGCCATCGTGCAAGCTTGCAATGTGCCATCGTGCAAGCTTGCATTGTGCCATCGTGCAAGCTTGCAATGTGCCAACGTGCAAGCTTGCATTGTGCCATCGTGCAAGCTTGCATTGTGACATCTTGCAAGCTTGCAGTGTGACATCGTGCAAGCTCGCAATGTGCCAACGTGCAAGCTTGCATTGTGCCATCGTGCAAGCTTGCATTGTGAACTCGTGCAAGCTTGCATTGTGCCATCGTGCAAGCTCGCTTTGTGACATCGTGCAAGCTCGCAATGTGCCATCGTGCAAGCACGCATTGTGACATTGTGCAAGCTTGCATTGTGACATCGTGCAAGCTTGCATTGTGCCATGTTGCAAGCTTGCAATGTGCCATCGTGCAAGCTTGCAATGTGCCATCGTGCAAGCTTGCATTGTGCCATCGTGCAAGCTTGCATTGTGCCATCGTGCAAGCTTGCATTGTGCCATCGTGCAAGCTTGCATTGTGACATCTTGCAAGCTTGCTTTGTGCCATCGTGCAAGCTTGCCATGTGCCATCGTGCAAGCTTGCATTTTGAACTCGTGCAAGCTTGCATTGTGACATCGTGCAAGCTCGCATTGTGACATCGTGCAAGCTTGCATTGTGCCAACGTGCAAGCTTGCATTGTGCCATCGTGCAAGCTTGCATTGTGAACTCGCGCAAGCTTGCATTGTGACATCGTGCAAGCTCGCATTGTGACATCGTGCAAGCTTGCATTGTGACATCGTGCAAGCTTGCATTGTGCCATCGTGCAAGCTTGCATTGTGCCATCGTGCAAGCTTGCATTGTGCCATCGTGCAAGCTTGCATTGTGACATCGTGCAAGCTTGCAATGTGCCATCGTGCAAGCTTGCAATGTGCCATCGTGCAAGCTTGCATTGTGCCATCGTGCAAGCTTGCAATGTGCCAACGTGCAAGCTTGCATTTTGCCATCGTGCAAGCTTGCATTGTGACATCTTGCAAGCTTGCAATGTGCCAACGTGCAAGCTTGCATTGTGCCATCGTGCATGCTCGCAATTTGCCATCGTGCAAGCTTGCAATGTGACATCGTGCAAGCTTGCATTGTGCCATCGTGCAAGCTTGCATTGTGACATCTTGCAAGCTTGCAATGTGACATCGTGCAAGCTTGCATTGTGACATCGTGCAAGCTTGCATTGTGACATCGTGCAAGCACGCATTGTGACAACTTGCAAGCTTGCATTGTGACATCGTGCAAGCTTGCATTGTGACATCGTGCAAGCTTGCATTGTGACATCGTGCAAGCTTGCAATGTGCCAACGTGCAAGCTTGCATTGTGCCATCGTGCAAGCTCGCAATTTGCCATCGTGCAAGCTTGCAATGTGCAATCGTGCAAGCATGCATTGTGCCATCGTGCAAGCTTGCATTGTGATATCTTGCAAGCTTGCAATGTGCCAACGTGCAAGCTTGCATTGTGCCATCGTGCAAGCTCGCAATTTGCCATCGTGCAAGCTTGCAATGTCCAATCGTGCAAGCTTGCATTGTGACATCTTGCAAGCTTGCATTGTGACATCGTGCAAGCTTGCATTGTGACATCGTGCAAGCTTGCAATGTGCCAACGTGCAAGCTTGCATTGTGACATCGTGCAAGCTTGCATTGTGACATCGTGCAAGCTTGCATTGTGACATCGTGCAAGCTTGCATTGTGACATCGTGCAAGCTTGCAATGTGCCAACGTGCAAGCTTGCATTGTGCCATCGTGCAAGCTCGCAATGTGCCATCGTGCAAGCTTGCAATGTGCCATCGTGCAAGCTTGCATTGTGACATCTTGCAAGCTTGCGATGTGCCATCGTGCAAGCTTGCATTGTGACATCTTGCAAGCTTGCAGTGTGACATCGTGCAAGCTCGCAATGTGCCAACGTGCAAGCTTGCAATGTGCCATCGTGCAAGCTTACATTGTGAACTCGTGCAAGCTCGCGTTGTGCCATCGTGCAAGCTCGCATTGTGCCATCGTGCAAGCACGCATTGTGCCATCGTGCAAGCATGCATTTTGACATCTTGCAAGCTCGCTTTGTGACATCGTGCAAGCTCGCATTGTGCCATCGTGCAAGCACGCATTGTGACATTGTGCAAGCTTGCATTGTGACATCGTGCAAGCTTGCATTGTGCCATGGTGCAAGCTTGCATTGTGACATCTTGCAAGCTTGCAATGTGCCATCGTGCAAGCTTGCATTGTGACATCGTGCAAGCTTGCATTGTGACATCTTGCAAGCTTGCATTGTGCCATCGTGCAAGCTTGCAATGTGCCATCGTGCAAGCTTGCATTGTGCCATCGTGCAAGCTTGCATTGTGACATCGTGCAAGCTTGCATTGTGACATCGTGCATGCTTGCATTGTGCCATCGTGCAAGCTTGCATTGTGACATCTTGCAAGCTTGCAATGTGCCATCGTGCAAGCTCGCATTGTGCCATCGTGCAAACACGCATTGTGCACTCGTGCAAGCTCGCATTGTAACATCTTGCAAGCTTGCATTGTGACATCGTGCAAGCTTGCATTGTGACATCGTGCAAGCTTGCATTGTGACATCGTGCAAGCTTGCATTGTGACATCGTGCAAGTTTGCAATGTGCAATCGTGCAAGCTTGCATTGTGCCATCGTGCAAGCTCGCAATTTGCCATCGTGCAAGCTTGCAATGTGCAATCGTGCAAGCTTGCATTGTGCCATCGTGCAAGCTTGCATTGTGACATCTTGCAAGCTTGCTTTGTGCCAACGTGCAAGCTTGCATTGTGCCATCGTGCAAGCTCGCAAATTGCCATCGTGCAAGCTTGCAATGTGCAATCGTGCAAGCTTGCATTGTGACATCGTGCAAGCTTGCATTGTGACATCGTGCAAGCACGCATTTTGACAACGTGCAAACTTGCATTGTGACATCGTGCAAGCTTGCATTGTGACATCGTGCAAGCTTGCATTGTGACATCGTGCAAGCTTGCATTGTGACATCGTGCAAGCTTGCAATGTGCCAACGTGCAAGCTTGCATTGTGACATCGTGCAAGCTTGCATTGTGACATCGTGCAAGCTTGCATTGTGACATCGTGCAAGCTTGCATTGTGACCTCGTGCAAGCTTGCATTGTGCCATCGTGCAAGCTTGCATTGTGACATCCTGCAAGCTTGCAATGTGCCATCGTGCAAGCTTGCATTGTGACATCTTGCAAGCTTGCAGTGTGACATCGTGCAAGCTCGCAATGTGCCAACGTGCAAGCTTGCATTGTGCCATCGTGCAAGCTTGCATTGTGAACTCGTGCAAGCTCGCATTGTGCCATCGTGCAAGCTCGCATTGTGCCATCGTGCAAGCTCGCATTGTGCCATCGTGCAAGCACGCATTGTGACATCGTGCAAGCACGCATTGTGAAATCTTGCAAGCTCGCTTTGTGACATCGTGCAAGCTTGCAATGTGCCATCGTGCAAGCACGCAATTTGACATCCTGCAAGCTTGCATTGTGACATCGTGCAAGCACGCTTTGTGACATCGTGTAAGCTTGCAATGTGCCATCGTGCAAGCTTGCATTGTGACATCGTGCAAGCTTGCATTGTGCCATCGTGCAAGCTTGCATTGTGACATCGTGCAAGCTTGCAATGTGCCATCGTGCAAGCTTGCATAGTGACATCTTGCAAGCTTGCATTGTGACATCGTTCAAGCTTGCAATGTGCCATCGTGCAAGCTTGCAATGTGCCATCGTGCAAGCTTGCATTGTGCCATCTTGCAAGCTTGCAATGTGCCATCTTGCAAGCTTGCTTTGTGACATCTTGCAAGCTTGCAATGTGCCATCGTGCAAGCTTGCATTTTGAACTCGCGCAAGCTTGCATTGTGACATCGTGCAAGCTCGCATTGTGATATCGTGCAAGCTTGCATTGTGACATCGTGCAAGCTTGCATTGTGCCATCGTGCAAGCTTGCATTGTGCCATCGTGCAAGCTTGCATTGTGACATCGTGCAAGCTTGCAATGTGCCATCGTGCAAGCTTGCAATGTGCCATCGTGCAAGCTTGCATTGTGCCATCGTGCAAGCTTGCAATGTGCCAACGTGCAAGCTTGCATTGTGCCATCGTGCAAGCTTGCATTGTGACATCTTGCAAGCTTGCAGTGTGACATCGTGCAAGCTCGCAATGTGCCAACGTGCAAGCTTGCATTGTGCCATCGTGCAAGCTTGCATTGTGAACTCGTGCAAGCTTGCATTGTGCCATCGTGCAAGCTCGCTTTGTGACATCGTGCAAGCTCGCAATGTGCCATCGTGCAAGCACGCATTGTGACATTGTGCAAGCTTGCATTGTGACATCGTGCAAGCTTGCATTGTGCCATGTTGCAAGCTTGCAATGTGCCATCGTGCAAGCTTGCAATGTGCCATCGTGCAAGCTTGCATTGTGCCATCGTGCAAGCTTGCATTGTGCCATCGTGCAAGCTTGCATTGTGCCATCGTGCAAGCTTGCATTGTGACATCTTGCAAGCTTGCTTTGTGCCATCGTGCAAGCTTGCCATGTGCCATCGTGCAAGCTTGCATTTTGAACTCGTGCAAGCTTGCATTGTGACATCGTGCAAGCTCGCATTGTGACATCGTGCAAGCTTGCATTGTGCCAACGTGCAAGCTTGCATTGTGCCATCGTGCAAGCTTGCATTGTGAACTCGCGCAAGCTTGCATTGTGACATCGTGCAAGCTCGCATTGTGACATCGTGCAAGCTTGCATTGTGACATCGTGCAAGCTTGCATTGTGCCATCGTGCAAGCTTGCATTGTGCCATCGTGCAAGCTTGCATTGTGCCATCGTGCAAGCTTGCATTGTGACATCGTGCAAGCTTGCAATGTGCCATCGTGCAAGCTTGCAATGTGCCATCGTGCAAGCTTGCATTGTGCCATCGTGCAAGCTTGCAATGTGCCAACGTGCAAGCTTGCATTTTGCCATCGTGCAAGCTTGCATTGTGACATCTTGCAAGCTTGCAATGTGCCAACGTGCAAGCTTGCATTGTGCCATCGTGCATGCTCGCAATTTGCCATCGTGCAAGCTTGCAATGTGACATCGTGCAAGCTTGCATTGTGCCATCGTGCAAGCTTGCATTGTGACATCTTGCAAGCTTGCAATGTGACATCGTGCAAGCTTGCATTGTGACATCGTGCAAGCTTGCATTGTGACATCGTGCAAGCACGCATTGTGACAACTTGCAAGCTTGCATTGTGACATCGTGCAAGCTTGCATTGTGACATCGTGCAAGCTTGCATTGTGACATCGTGCAAGCTTGCAATGTGCCAACGTGCAAGCTTGCATTGTGCCATCGTGCAAGCTCGCAATTTGCCATCGTGCAAGCTTGCAATGTGCAATCGTGCAAGCATGCATTGTGCCATCGTGCAAGCTTGCATTGTGATATCTTGCAAGCTTGCAATGTGCCAACGTGCAAGCTTGCATTGTGCCATCGTGCAAGCTCGCAATTTGCCATCGTGCAAGCTTGCAATGTCCAATCGTGCAAGCTTGCATTGTGACATCTTGCAAGCTTGCATTGTGACATCGTGCAAGCTTGCATTGTGACATCGTGCAAGCTTGCAATGTGCCAACGTGCAAGCTTGCATTGTGACATCGTGCAAGCTTGCATTGTGACATCGTGCAAGCTTGCATTGTGACATCGTGCAAGCTTGCATTGTGACCTCGTGCAAGCTTGCATTGTGCCATCGTGCAAGCTTGCATTGTGACATCCTGCAAGCTTGCAATGTGCCATCGTGCAAGCTTGCATTGTGACATCTTGCAAGCTTGCAGTGTGACATCGTGCAAGCTCGCAATGTGCCAACGTGCAAGCTTGCATTGTGCCATCGTGCAAGCTTGCATTGTGAACTCGTGCAAGCTCGCATTGTGCCATCGTGCAAGCTCGCATTGTGCCATCGTGCAAGCTCGCATTGTGCCATCGTGCAAGCACGCATTGTGACATCGTGCAAGCACGCATTGTGAAATCTTGCAAGCTCGCTTTGTGACATCGTGCAAGCTTGCAATGTGCCATCGTGCAAGCACGCAATTTGACATCCTGCAAGCTTGCATTGTGACATCGTGCAAGCACACTTTGTGACATCGTGTAAGCTTGCAATGTGCCATCGTGCAAGCTTGCATTGTGACATCGTGCAAGCTTGCATTGTGCCATCGTGCAAGCTTGCATTGTGACATCGTGCAAGCTTGCAATGTGCCATCGTGCAAGCTTGCATAGTGACATCTTGCAAGCTTGCATTGTGACATCGTTCAAGCTTGCAATGTGCCATCGTGCAAGCTTGCAATGTGCCATCGTGCAAGCTTGCATTGTGCCATCTTGCAAGCTTGCAATGTGCCATCTTGCAAGCTTGCTTTGTGACATCTTGCAAGCTTGCAATGTGCCATCGTGCAAGCTTGCATTTTGAACTCGCGCAAGCTTGCATTGTGACATCGTGCAAGCTCGCATTGTGATATCGTGCAAGCTTGCATTGTGACATCGTGCAAGCTTGCATTGTGCCATCGTGCAAGCTTGCATTGTGCCATCGTGCAAGCTTGCATTGTGACATCGTGCAAGCTTGCATTGTGACATCTTGCAAGCTTGCTTTGTGACATCTTGCAAGCTTGCAATGTGCCATCGTGCAAGCTTGCATTTTGAACTCGTGCAAGC